>JAQIXX010007153.1:0-11189 GCA_034700605.1 Willowsia nigromaculata | reverse complement strand
TCCAAGGCAAAGGACAAAATTGTCAAAAACCCCGAGTTATTACCCTGGGAGTTAGAGAAGCGTAAAAAATTGGTAGGCAATTTGTAATTAGATACATTAATCAATAGAGATGCTTTTCTGATGGTTTTTTTTCTCAACAGTATCTGATGGAAGTTGCTAAACGTGACGAATATTTATGCAAAATCGAGAAGCTGAAGAAGGATATTACTGAGAACAGCCAAATTTATGCTGACACGAAGAAAACCCTGGAAAAGCTGTTTGAGCTTAACAAAGCCCTGGAAGATTTGAAGTAATTGTTAAAACGAATATATAATGTTAAATATTATTACTGTATTCATTAAACTAAAAGACTTCATTGAATTGTTTTTAGAGAGCAGCAGTCTTTGCTTGAGTTCGAAAAATTCAAACTTGGAGAGAGCTCTTCGGAAACAAGAGTCAAGAAAAATAAAAGTTAAACTTCAACTCATGTCAAAAAGTAAAAATGATCTTCGTAATAGAAATTAATGCTAACAAAATTTAAAGCCAAACTCGTCACTCCTGTCTTTGCTATTATTGTCATGTTTATTATGCTTTTATTTATGGTTGGTGTGATTTTAAAATAGTTCCTTGAGAACAATATTGCTTTAATTACTGGAATAAAATAATTTATAATATTTTTTTAATTCAAAACCATTTTTTTGAACAAGTTTACCCTCGCAGTGATTGAGATATTTACCAATTTTCATTAAATGAATTGTGAATTGTGGCTTTCAGGACAGCAGATTTAGTTAGCTCAGCTCTTCTTTCTATACAGATTGAACTCATTTAGGTTTCATGAAGGCTTAAAACAAATGTATGCATGTATGTGACTACGATTTACAAGTTTCTACTATGTACCTATGTTACTGACAGCTAATGAAAATTACTCTGACAATTACAATGCTACTCAATTCAAAGGCGCTATAGTTGATAGCAGTACAGGGGCCCTTTGCTATGCTTCTTTGACTATCTAACTAAACACGTTCTTTCAAACTTAAAAACTATGGCGAACGGAATCCGAAACAAGTTCATGGAATATAGGAAAGTATCAGAAGCTAATGTTAAATTGTGATCAAAATCAACTAACCCTGTTTCTAGTATTCTTTAGCATATCAAGGCCTTCATATGAATTCTTTATCAAAAAACTTCTAATGCTCCATTGAAAGAATGCTGGGTAATCAATGGTGTGAGAAATGGACAGTTTAACTATTAAAACATAAATGACCGCTTGTACCCAACTTTGGAAAAGTTTGGGAGAAGTATGGTTTTGCAGCGAGATGATAAAATGGTATATGCATGGGTATGTATTTTTTTAAATCATTAATATCAAGCAATAGGTTGCTTATTCTTGTGCATATGACAAATACTAGGTTCCTATCATACTTTGCATATTAACTAAATATTAAACTAAATATTTCAACTTTATCCATAATCCGTAGTACATGTGAGCATAATTCACCTATGATGTCAAGACAGTAAGGGTATATCTGGTTAACTTGATAATGATAAGAGTATAAAAACTCCAATTCCTCTGCACAATCTCGTACATAAGGCAATTATTATTATCATGATCACATTTTATTAGAACCCAACTCTTTTCCTTTTGCTTTGAATCCAGTCACAAGTCAGGTTTTCTCCTTTTTCGTGTCAGAATCTCGCAAGTCAATGCCTTCCTGATGGAGATATACATAAACTACATGAAGATGACTGGAATGGAAAAATATCACTGTATCAGTAAAAAAACATACTGATTATTGAAGGAAATGGAACTAGATGAATATGCTAGATGTTTTCATGTTAATACACATTATTTTAATATACTCTAGCATTATCTTTTTTTAACGATTTGTCTTAAAGAAATACACATTATGATTGTTATCATCACATCACTAGTTTAATGTTTCAGTGATGGCCAGCTCTACTTAGCGAGTCATAATAAACTCACCTTTGGTGACCAAAGACATGACACGGTCCAGCATCATGTCATAATAATCATAATGTCTATGAAAAAACCTCTTGCTTTTAATGTTGTAAAAAATGCACACTTTTTTATAATAGAAATGAAATATGAAATATTATTTCAGAGTTAACAGAGATATATATGAGGATATAAATGCTAGTTAATTCCAGAGTGTTGCTCTGAAGAGAAGAAAACGTCATACGGGTGTGTCGTTTTTTTTCATTATTTGTACGATTGTTGTTGTGTTTGTCCTACATCTCTTATGGCTAAATAGAGTATTTGATCTCATATGAAGGGTTAAATTATTGAGTACCTAAAAGTTAAATTGCTAGTTATAGATTACTAATTAGGTTTAGACATGTCAAAATAATGCTCAAGTCTGTCCACAAGTTTCGCACCAAGACTGATTCCAGTCAGATATAAATCCAATTTAGTAGAGATTTTTGCCATTTTTTCTCCAGTAATTAAAAGAGATATGTGCTTAAATGTGCCAACATTTTCTTGATAATCGTGCTCTTCACTCGTGTGAATTGCGGTGGTGTGGCGAATGAACAGGAGCACAAGTACAAGCGGCTATAGGAGCTGGGCCACCATCTCACACGAAAGCACATTCTTGGCACTTGGCGTTTATGATAAAATAAAATATAAATCTATTGCTCGTGTTGAGCAACATCGGTCAGCATTCCGATCATTTAATTTTTTCTAATGTTTTCCCGGAATTAGGATTTATTCGTGTGTGTTCAAAATTTGTTGAGTTTTAAGAAATCATTGGAGTGTGAAAGTACCAGAGAAATCATGCAGTATGAAACGAAACGGCTCTTGTCTTTTCTCATTGTTGGAGGGTATTTATTTCTGGGAGGGTGTGAATATGGTGAGACGAGAAGAAACTTAAAAATTGTCTAATGTTGTTACTTTATGGAGTTTTCGAAAATAAAGTGGGATTACGGGTTTATATTTTTTCATGTATTTCGTGTAGCTGTCATTTTACCGACATGCATGTCTTACCTGAAACAACTTGGAGCCACCAATGATTACTGGTTGGGATTCACGGTATCTGGTAAGCAGAAAATAGGTTATGTAAAATAGAGAATAATGTTTTTTAAAATTTAATTACGAAAGTGGCATTAATTGGTATGCAGCATACAGTTTTTCCGCTGCAATATCCGGAATTATTGGTGGCCGACTTTCGGATGTGTATGAGCACCACACAAAAACTATTGCTATGGTCTCCATCGTACTAATGATTTTTGGAAGCATGCAGTACACCGTTGGATACAGTGTTTGGAATATTGTCATATCTCGTCTTATCTGTGGTATGTATATCGATGGAAACTTTAGATACGCTTGAGTTTCATTATTGCATACTATATGACATTCAATACAAAATCTTCGTTATCATAGGCTGCGGGACTGCGGCTGGAAGTGCTATGCTTGCAGAAGTTTGTCGTGTCACTGAAATTGAAGTACGTATTTAAAAAAACATTTACCCATTTCAGTATGGACACTGTAATAATCTCCGATAATTATGAACATTTGTTATCAAAAATCTATAGGAGAGAACACCAATCCTTGCGATCTGCAATGCCACAAGACAACTAGGAATCTTAGTTGGGCCTGTATTTCAATTGATTCTCACCTACTTCAACTTTAGAATTGGTTGGCTTGAAGTAAATCCGTTAAATGCTCCAGGGATTTTCATGGCCGGTCTATGGGCATTCTTTTCCATTTTAACGTATTTCATGTTTTATAACCTCTCTGCCGAATTGAAAGCCATGAGACGCCAACAACGCCGAGCTCATCTAGCCAGCCTTGGAACACCAGCAGTAATGGTGCAACATGCTGGAAATAATCGACCCATTCAAGGTATATTATTCTTCATATGAATTTCATGCATTCCATGAAATTAAAGTTTTGAAATATATTAATGGCAATTGTTAAACTGGTGAATATTTAAATCTTTATAGTTGTTCCTGGCACTAAACCGATACCAGAAGATGAGCCCATGTCTTCTGATGAAGCCAAGTCTCCAGACACTACTGGACCATCTGGACATCAACTAGTGGCCCAACGGGCTATATCCTCAGATTGGGGAATAGATGGTTCTGGACAAGCGTCTGGTAGCAGTGGCGTTGAAAACAGTATGCTGACAAGCACAATTAGAAGACAAAGGCTGTTGACTTCCGTGAGTGAAAGATTTATGTCAAGTTTGGCTCATTCTGGTCACAAGTCAACAACTGGTCAAATCAGTCTTTTGGACGCTAGTGTAATTACAATGGCTGACACAAGCTATTTGAAAGGTATTTCTTGATTCATAATAAACATGCTTTTTTTTGCAAATGCAATGCATTGCGGTTCATTTTACATTTTGTTTCCTTCCTGTCTCAGAATTTTTGACAGACTACTTTGTTCTAATGCTCTCCATGGTATTTACTTTGTTCTTCTGTCAAGTCGGAGTAGAAGTGAGTATTTAATTTCCACTAAATATTTATAGTACAAAATGCTACTTTCAATCGACCAGTCATTAAAATAGTATTGTGTCGTGTGTTTTTATAGACTATTGTACCTGTCGTAATGCAAGATTATTTTCACTACGGGGAATTTGAGAACAGCTTAGTGTACATGGTTGGTGGTGCTGAGGCACTGATAGTCTTTTTCTCAGTAGCTCTCATTAGCCGTTACGTAAGGGACACCAACTTGATGATAATTGGATGGGTAACACTCACTCTGGCGCATGTATGGCTTATCATCTTTCTCCCACAATTTCAAGCAGAAGGCACCGGGTCGGCGTGGGAAGTTGCGTTTTTCTTGATTGGTCTTGCTTTACTCTATTTTGGGTATGCAGTATCATCGGTCGCAAACACCGGGCTATTTTCCAAGTGCCTGAGTCCTCACACACAGGGTATCAAGGATTTTTACTTGTATGAATCAAAGTTATCTCTATCTGCATTTTTACACTGAACGTCACATTTTGTAATTGTTTTTCAGGCCTTGGTCAAGGTTTAAGAAGAATGGTGTCATACATGGGGCTGATTTTTGGTCCTACATGGGCTGGAGCTACTGTTCGAAAACCTTATCACTTTCTGGGTATTCCATTGGGCATCGTATGCATTCATGCCGTAAGTCATTTTATTACATAGCTTTGCAAGAATTCCTTTACTGAATTATGATGATGATCTTTTGGTCTTTTGCAGATGATGTTAATAGCAAGCTTTAGAGACTTAAGGGCTGTAGAAGATGAGCATCGGTCCGACTCACCGCCTATGAACAGAACTCGAGATGATGATCGAGACGAACGAAGACCACTAATAAGATGATTCCGCTGATCTTATCAAATGGATCATTAAAGCTGCATTCAATGATGTTCAAGAAATTACTTAAGCTTAAGTTACTGTGATTTATATGTAAAAACTGCAAAGAAGAAAAAAATCTGGGGCCATAGTATCCTTATCCTGTTGATAATCTCGTCTCCATTTTCCAATAGTGGACCATAACGCGTTGGCACCTTTGTAAAGTTTCAAATGATTGTTCTACTAGACAGAACATTTGTAGATATATTGTACGCATGTATAAATGTTTAAAGCAGAGATATTATGCTGAATATTTTAAGATTGCTTGTATCAAACTACTCAAACCAGTTCCTTACCGTTATACGTGAAATTTTTGTGAGTGCTTATATTTATTCGTGCTACTGTTGCCGGATATACTATTGACTGATGATTTCACCCTGTTTAAAAAATATTAGTAAAAAATGCGGACTTTTCTTGTGTATTATAAGCTTTCTCCGAATAAAAAATAACGTGAATAAACATTCCTTCCGTTTGAAACCGTATCAATGACATGAAAAAATTCATATCTCAATGGATAAATCCAGTTAATGCAATACTACCATGTTTGAAAGATCATTATGGGTTTAAAAAAGTAATCATTTGAAAACAGCATTTTATATAGTTTGCAGTTGATGGAATTGATTTATTCAACCAGAAAATGATTATCAGAATCAATATAATGATACATATTTTAATCGGATTATTATATTATTATTTGATTATCGAATAATATGCATCATCTAACTTAACAACTAAAACTAGTTTACTTTATATATTACATTACGCAGTTACATCGAATAAAGTACTTTAAATATATGTATATATACTCCTGTACATTACGTGATTCATTAGAAGCAGTACAACATTTCTTCCTCGTAGCAATTAATTATTTATTTTTACGCTTAAACATATTACAGCTCATTCTGTTAACGTTGCCTTTGAAATTTGATTTTTTTGCAGAGAAAAAACCGAATTAGGGATAATAATATGCATATTGTTACTGTGAATTAGTACGCTATATAATAATAAACACTTAATATGCATGCTCGAGAATCCATAAACACATTTTCACAACGTTTCTGATTTCTTCACAATCGATAATAAAAAACAAGATCACCGTTTCGGAAAACTGCAAAGGTACGGAAAGTAATTACTAACGGTTAAGCCATTTTCTCTCCACGCGGCCATATTTGAACTTAGGTAAAATAGTATTTGGAGTTGTAATGATAAGATTGACAAAAAATGATTTTTTTTTTGAATTGATGTTTGATTGATTGGTTCGTAACTAAAGTTAATATCGACTATATTTGTTTACATTCAAAGATTGTTTCAAGTTAGTACACAAGCTTTGCACAACCGAGAAAGACGAAAAATTGAAATACTAAAATCTACTGATTCTCAATAGTTACATTTAAATTGTACACTGGATTAGTTAATTAGACTCTTCTCTACTATTAGACAATTATATTGCGTATAATTATCATTAAGATGAACTAATAACGGAATTGATTGCTACTTTTCTTTAAATAGCGATAGAATTACTGGGGAACTAGACAATTAAAATATATTTATATGAAAATATAAATGATTAGAAAATAATTCCATAACGATGTTGATTCTTCTTTTGGTTACCATACATGATTATGATTAAAATGATAGCAACAAAGAGAGAGAAAAAAATCACGTTCATGTAATAATGATCCACTGAAGGAATAAAATTATATAGTAAGTGGTCAACTTAAATGTTAATATCAGTAGCATGAATATCAACTATGTAATTTACGAGTTCCTTCAAACATAATTATACATACGCTATACCATAATATTAGACTGATATTACTTACCTACGATAAGTAAAATGATTATCTTGTACATTTTTCTTGTCACTTTCTGTTTCAAATTTCACAATCGTGTGTGCCACCCCCAAAAAATATTATATAGTTCTTCGATAGCAATACATAAAGTCATAATCGTTACAAAGTTACAAAGCATTTAATCTGTACTGTGTGATCTTTCTTCGTAACCTCGGTTTTTAAGGATAGGTGGAATTATTTCACAACTTAAAGTATCCAACATCCAATTTCATTCAATCTTCTTACAACACTCTATTTACATCTATAGCTTTCACAATCCAGAGTTAGAATATGATTAATTTTCTCCTAAATAATTAATTACTACAGCCTTTCTTACTTAACAACTTACACGATAACATTCAATCATACACATAAACAATTCAATAATAACTAGTTTAATAACTAAAATCTTAAAACTAAATGTTCAAATTTACATACGTACAATATTTATATTTGTTTTTTATATCGACACATGAAGCAGCGATTTGATTGGCCGAAAGACTGAGTTTCGTTGAATTAATGTTTAATTATTTTTAGCTATTTACTACCTAATCAACGTCATCAACGGACAGTGAAAACCTTTCCCATTGTTCACGGATGCCATCTTTTTTTAAATGTCGCATTCCTTTCTTAAAGATAAGAGTATGTACAACTTTTAATTTTCATACGCTGCATTCACCAAAAAAATGAGCTTGTCTCTCGGTTCATAAAGATCTTTTTTCATGTTCTCAGGGCATACATCACAAAATCACAATTTCATTCTTGTAAACTAACTAGCTATCTATCTTTATCAAAGTTCCAGATGCATGCGTGTATCACGGTTACAATGCATGTGGTCAAGCAATGAAATTTGAAACTTTTCTTGTCGTATGCATACACATATTATATAGCTGTTAGCATTTCTTTAGTAGAAAATAAAAGTTGATTATTCAATATTATCATAATATATCATAAGACGAAATAATTTCTTTTATAATCTTTTGTATTTCTCACATTCATTCCAAATCTTACTTCTCAATCACGAGACAATCCTGAAAACTTGATGAAAGGTTTTTTTTAACTTTAATTGCTATATCACCTGATGACCTACTACTTTGTAAAGAACAGTAAAAAAATTCGTAATTATGTACATAATATTTTTGTATAGCGCAGTACTAACTTTGGAAGGATGATTGAATTTTTTTTGTTGTAAAACTGTACTAAGAGATAGCGGCTTTAAAAACTTTATATAACGTTGTTTTTTTTTTGTTTAAATTTACTTTTGTATTTGTAACGACACCGGGAGGCATGACTTATAGTTGCCTGGCAACAAAAATATGTTTTATTTTTCTCTGGCACTTTTACTACTGACTGCGTTAATTATTTTATTCATTAAATTATGTGCGTACTATGAAATCATAATAGATAACGAACAAGCAAAAAAAACTACATACTTAAAAAACAAAAGCAAAAGGTTACACTAATTCGTTGGATAATAATAATCAAATGAGTTGGTGAATAGACAAGGGTACATTATAATTTATTTTTTTATTTACTGACTTTTAATGCATAAAAAGGAAGCATCTTAGTATGCACCTTCATACCTCTCAATATTAGAAAACCAAGATAATATCTACTATACTTAATTGCTCTCTCGGAGAAAAAGTTTCTTCCTGACTTAAATCCACTTTGACATCGTGTTCAGCAGTGGCATGAAAAAAAAATGATTGTTTTTTGAACTCGAGCCGAAAGGACACACACGAATAATATGCAGACATACCCCTATCATCATTGGAAAAAAATAGATGCAACTAATCTGTATATTTCCTGCTACAAGTAAATAGGTATGTATTTGAAAATAGGCTCAGAAGAAACTTGCCTCTCTCTGTCTTCACAAACGTAATCACAAATTTACGTATTTTCTTGTTTATATTTTCTCATCTATCAATTCAAATATTATATATTATTATGCACTATATGAGGCGGCGACTTGCACCGTCACTTTTATGCAACATAGACAGTTATAGAATATCGTTGTTACAATAATTACAATAAAATAAAAACTGTAGGTCCAGATTTATATTATATTCATATCGTCATAATATATAATCAGACCTACACACAAACTGACGCTATGTACATACAAATGGAATAAAAAGGTAGCTTACTTTTACTGTTATAATAATATATATAGTTTACTTATTATGTATACCATCGGTGTAGACAAACGTTGTTGAATTTTTAAAAGTCTTCTTCGGAACATTGTGTAAAAACACGAGTAGTTTACTATATAAATTTTATATATATGATCACTGCATTACTTTTCAGGAATCTAGTCATCCTCCTTTGATTGACGATCTCTGTCGGTGTCCATGCTAAGGTCGGTGGGGACATCTTCATAATCATCATCTGCGGCGATGAAGGCAGTACTAGGCTCGGATTTGACCATCAAGGAGACTGGGGAGAGTTGTGGCTTTGGTCGATGGCCACTCCTGTTGTCCATGGGCTCATCTTGATGATGGTGATGATGGTCAGAAGGAGATGATTTAGTTGTGAGGGACATTGGCGAGTCCTGTGGGTGACCATTCATTGAATCATAGTCAGCATTGTCTCCATAAGCGTCCCCGGTGGCTGCTCCGTTAGATGATGTTGTGGATGCGGAGGATGGAGAGGTGGAACAGTTTTTCGTTATCAGGGAGACGGGAGAATTTTGCTGGCGATGGCCCAGCATGGACAGCTTGTTGTCGTAGTCATCGGCAGATGACCCATTACTATAATTTACTGATTCTGATTTCACTGTTAAAGAGACCGGGGAGCTATGTTGTTGTTGCTGCTGCTGCTGATGGTGACTAAGCAGTGAGTACTTGGAATCATATTCGTTCCCATTTCCATTGTCGTTTCCGTATGATACCGACTCGGATTTTACGGAGAGGGACATTGGGGAGTTTTGCTGATGGCGAAGCATTGAAATATTCTTGATGCTTTTCAGCTCACCAGGATTACGTAAGAATCTGTTAATGGAGTTAAGACAATTATTAATGACAATTATGCTTCATAGCGTTTAACATCTATTATTATATTTTGCAATGCTATAATGAAGACTTACTGATAGCAATGTCGCTCTCCTTGGACTTTTCGGAGAATATTCACACGATAATAGTATCGGAGGGCTCTGGACATTTTATCGTAGTTCATGGACAAGTGATTCTTTTGGATTCCCCAAAGTCGAGCCAGGCCAGGTGGGTCAACAATCTTGAAAATTCCAGTTTCCACATTTTTCCATGCGATGAAGTTACTGTACCTTTGTGCAGGATCATTTAAGAGCTGTTGTAAAAAGTCCCATAGTAGTCTCCCATCTAAAAGAAGAAACAATAGAAGCGTATCGAATATGCTATCACGTACTTACAGGTGCAACAGTAGACTGAAATATCACCCTCCAACCAAGCACTTACTGTTATTGTACTCTCCAGGCTCAGCAGTTCCAGTTGCACCAGTACCCAACTTCGACCCTGGTGAAAAAGACTTGGCAGCGACGCCGGCAGTTCCGTTTCCATTTGAAACATTTGTTGCTGGACCATTGGAACTTGCGTTGTTGGAATTGGCGTGATGATGAGAATGATGATGGTGGTGAACACCGTTACCATTGTGATTGTTGGCAGAACCATTATGAGAAGGTGGTGGACTCATGGACTGGATTGGTGGAGACCTCTCAGGGCTTTCCCCGACACTGTCATACTCGGAATCATCGGAGGGTGGCCCTCCTGAGCCAGCTGAAGAGGAAGATGATGACAAGTGCTGACTTGCTTGCCCATTTCCATGATCTTGTGGACTTCCAGCCTGTCCATCCAGAGATGGAGCAGGACTCAATGTTACGGAAGTTGTACCCTGCTGTTGCTGTTGAGCAGCTGCATATTGTTGCAAGTCAGTGATGGACCATGTTGCTCCCTTTCCATTACTTAGCTGGGGAATGCGGAGTGAGGACGGTGTGTGTGGGGTTAATGGAGAATCTCCAGACGTCATGAGCAACTGAAGGGCGTTGTGAATCACATCCCC
>JAQIXX010007152.1:0-11227 GCA_034700605.1 Willowsia nigromaculata | reverse complement strand
GGACATTAGCTAGGAGGGAGGAGCTACAACGCTTTCAGTTGACACATCCACATTCAAACAGGTGTCCAATCGAGATGTATGCAAGAGCTCATACTGTGAACGAATTAGGAGAACCGGTGGATTTGGAATCCGATGAGGAGCAGGTTAGACTTGTTCCATATCCAAGTCAAGCCATTCCCTACGTTCCTCCACAACCATGCTCTACTGCACAGGGAAACAGGAATAATGACGCTACAAATCGTCGTGGTAGTAATAATTCTAGAAGAAATGCGAATAATTCCCGAGCCAATGAATCCTCCCGAGGAAATACTAATGAATCTTCCAGTAGAAATCCAAAAGCAAATGATCCTTCAAAAGGACAGAGATTCTCTAGTAAGTGGGACTAATGGTTTTTTCACATTGCTACTAACGGAGAGGAATTGGAGAGAGAAAAGCATCCCATAATTATTTACAAAATATTGGACTTTTGTCTCAATATCAGTGTCATTAGAATATAGTGTATTTATTTGTCTATTTATTTAAAGCTTCAACATTATTTAAATAACTTTTAGTCTTGAGTCTTTGATATGTGTCTATTCGCAGTTGGCTGAGATTTGCCGATGTTGAGGTAAAACTAAACTAAATCGATGCCACAGAAAAAGAAGGAAAATCATTTTAAATTAAGACCTTGCACGTTTTTAACTGATGGAAGAATTTGCCGAAGTAGCATGGAAATTACAATTCATTTGAACACTTTATCTAGGTGTGGCTTCTAATGATAATCATCTATTTTATTTGCAATTTCAGTAATTGAAGAACTGAATCAAGCGCTTTAGTTAATACTTTGCTCATTAATCTAATCATTTTGAATGACGGGATATTCACATGCGTTGTTATAATATGTAGGTATTCTTATTTTACACATCACTGGTCAAATGCAAGTTCGGAAGTTAATTTAATAAAATGAGTTTACTCAAACTGAGTTTACTTTGTTCAGTTGCTCAGATTTACTGGTCATTTTATTTAATCGAAGGTTGTATAAACGATGATATTGACTCAGAGTTTGTGAACACGCAATTCCTATTAACTGTTCTATTTAGTATCATATCATAAAGTACCTATGTTCACTAGCTTGCTTGTTCAACTCTTTTTTCATGCTTTTGCTCATAGATTGTTCCATTTCTCTTCAATTAAATATTGTACGTACAATCGTATACACACAAAGGCGTAGCTTTTAGGAAGTAAAACTCACGAAAACTATCCAACTAAACATGAGTTATCTTCCCAGCATCTTTCCCATGAGTAACATTTCATAAATACAGGCATGGAACAAGTATGGTTGCATTGTGTACTGGTAAAGCGTTTGGAGAATCACTTTAGATCGAAGAAGGTGTGTGACAATGGCAGAGGAAGAGCATCATGTTGGAACGGGAATGCACGATGTTCTGACATTTTGTCGTGTTGCATTTTGCGTATCAATGAAATATTTTCACGGTGTAGTCACCAGATCCAGAAACTGTAAAACCATATCTTGCATGAATACATAAAAGCAGCTCAAAAACTCGTCAAGTACATGCCGTAGTTAAGTGCTATCAGTGCAGAACTCGATTTAAAATATTTTTTGTAAAGGGAAAGGAAATGAAACTGTGACTGTGCGCTGAATAGTAATTACACACATTATTGTGCATCTGACATTACACCATATTTCTTTTTGGATCGCAATTTCGGCATTCTTTCTCAAATGTAATAAAATCACGTACATTAGAGCTTGTAACTAGTAAAACTAGGAAAGAAGCATACTATATGTGTGTATAAAATTAGAGTTCAATAATCACTATGCCATGCGTTTGTTTCAATTCATTCGGTTTTTCCTTTTCCAAGAATCTTTAGACATTGTATTAGGTGCTGCTTTAGGTACTAGGACTTGGCTGTTTTGGTGAATAAATCATTTTAAAACAGTGGTATTTTAGGTTTCTTTACGGGCGTTATTTTACGTAACCCAAATCCCTGTAGTTTTCTCCAGTTGAATGCGTGGAATGGAAACGCTTGATAACAAAAAAATGTTTTTCTCGCGATATAATTTGGAATATTTTATAAAAAAAATTAAATGAGTAGACCAGTTTAGTATTTAAACATGCAACGGTATTTGACTGATTGAATGGAAAAACCACTTCACCCATGGTTGGTTGTTTACGGATGTTAGCTTGAAAATTTGTAATCATCCATGGATTTAGTCACCTTGCATAATACTCTCTAGCCAGAGAGATTCTCTGCATAAATTGTATTTCATCGTCAACTCTAACTTATATAGATGATTTTGGAAATGCGTAAAAATCAAGTTATACAATTGCACATTATGTAGTTGAAAGCATATTTATGTGAAAATAACGCATACAGGCGAAGCGACTAGCTGTATAAGTTGAAAATAAAAGTATGCTGTATGCTCAAAAACACTGATGATGCATTTCTTCAACGCGTTTCTTCACATCATCATCCTTCATCAGTATCTTCGCAGTTCAGGCATTTCAAACAGATCAGCAGTTTGAAATCACCAATTTCAGTTGTATAGCTAAACCTATTTTACGAATGGACTGCTGGGGTCGTTGGCATCAACTTTTTGAAAACCCTTCGCCACTCCAACTCGTTTTGACTTGCATTTCTACTACCATTCATAGTATTTTCTAGTGTTTACCACATGAATCAGAAGTAGAAAGCAATCAGTATGATCTACATCAACAACTACTTCTTTTTCACTTTGATGTTATAGCTTCATCAAGAGTAGCACCACCTTTCACTGCTTCCTGCATAGACCCTTTTTCATTGTGACTTTCCTGCATATTCCATGTGTACACATTAAGTCACACAATAGAAAATAATGGATATTACTATTTCACCTATTTATTTATCAATCTTGGTATATTTTGTAGCATTTTCTACCTCTCAAAAATCTTTTTTGTTAGAGTGAAGGACTGAGGAATGAAAGAAAAAGAAATATTTGTAAAATATATTATTATGTAGGTACGACGAACTATGCATGTTTGTAGAAACATTCCTTGCTTTTTTCAAGATGATACCGACGATGATGATCCATAATTGTGCAATTTTGTTGTAGTGCTGTACGTGCAGTGAAAACTGATGTGAGTACTAGTGTGGTCCTAATGGCAAAATGGCGTGGTCTCCTTATGATGATGATACTTTCTCCAAAAATTGCTAAAACAGCCTATGTACTGACTACCATGAAACTTGAAGAAGAGAGAGGAAGGTCTGAAAATGATAGTAATGTGAAATTCGTGTAATATATTCTCTAACAGGTATTCTTTCCTAGACACAAAGAAAAAGAAACATTACTTTGCTCTATCTTGAATGTACCATGTACCGTTCTAGGATATTTATGATTAACTATATATCTAGCTCTTTCAAAATGGAGGGTTTCTCCGCACCCAATAAAACTTTACTTTACGTTGCTTTCTTTAATCCAACATAAATAAAAAGAATATTTATGATGAGATCTGAAAATGTGCAAATCGTTTTAAAAGTTTTCTAAACAAGCATTATTAATTACTTGATTACTTGTTTGTTATGGGCAAAAATATAGAATATGTGCGTAGGTTGGGGTTCTTTGTTTTTAAGGTGGGTTGATAGAAAGAAATTGTGCAGGCAGAGGCTAGGGAATTTATCTGAGGAATATGAAGATGATGATGAGGATGGGAAGCTCCGGTTGAGATATTCTATTAATCCCACGTTTGCCTCCGTCGTGGTACGCACCACACCAAGTTCCTTTCTGGAATATCCAAACATCTGGCGTCAACTAGATACTACCACTTTACTACAACAACTCAACTCAAGTTATCCTGCTACAAATAAGTTTTTTGTCTACCTCAAGCAGCATCACCTCTCCACTAGTACTTTCTCGTCTCCACTACCTTTTAGGATTACACCGGTAACAACAACAACTCAATCTACTCATTATTCCTCAAGGGACATACGCTTACGCTTCCTCTCTTTCCACTTTGTTGACTTAACTCTAATACTCTTGTAGTCCTTTTGCTAAGAAAGAAGAGGGAGGGAATGCAAAGAACCTATCTCAACAGCAAAAAACAACTCTCTACTTTCCTTACAGCCGCTGCTTTTGTGCTCCCTTATTTATGTGCTCTATATAAAGAAAGCAGCGTGGAGCAGTACATGTATTTAAAATGTTCATGTAAATAAATACGTGCACACGCACAATCTACTTAAATTTGCAAGCATAAATATGTACTCTACAAATGAGTTATGCTGTTGTAAGATGTAGCCGGGATCATCCATTGTTTCGCTCTTTCATATTAAGTAAGTTGAGAAAAGCAGAAAGAATGATTTTACCCATGTAGGTCACATAATTTTCACGTATAGCCGTCAATTTATTGACGTTTCATGCTCTTAGAAAGTTTTATGAGTCAAAATGCAATACAATACATAATACACCGAAAAAAGTTTCAGAAGAAGGAAGAAGCACGATGCCAAAAGTCTTAAACGACAGGTATTGATGACACAAATTCACGACGGAGACATGCATAATATATATTATGTTATCATGTATACATACGGGTATGCACATTTTTCTCAGTTAAGAAAGTTCTCTTCTGATGACACTGTATATGGACCCTTTGACTTCAGTAAAGTCCTCAGGCAGCTATATTTTGTTGCATTATGCTTGCCCACATAATAAATGTCATTGTCACTTCTTTTATAAGTGGAGTGTACAGAAGAGGCTGAACATACGTCAAAGTTTTCTAATGATTGGTACGTTTGATGGTGTAACACCATTGGCATAGCTGACATGCAGTCTATTTCTGGGGCAGAGTGGGATTTACCAAGAACTAAGATGTACTAGAAATGACACTTGTCTGAATCTGTCTGAATGGGTAACCAGCATTTCTGTTATGTGTTTGATTAGATCTAAAAATACACGCCGATGAAGTTACATAATATATCAATCGCCAAAACTCAAAATCATACAAATAAAAACGTTATGCAACTAAAACATGATGGTATTGGAGTGTGATATTTTCCTTTGGTTTGGAGAGGACGATTCTTGAAATATATCATCTAATTAAGCGACTATGTATGTCAATGATCACAACTGAGGGACAAAGCAAACAAAATTCTTCAGAAAAAACATAATGATGTTTTTAAACGGCCCTTTCTTGGTCAAAACCCAATAGTCAAGAAATTAATGCAATTTATTAGTATCAAATATTTTCTTTCAAGTCTTGTCTAAATTCTTTCTTTAACGTTCCGAACATTTTGGTAAAAACGCAACATATATTTTCTCTTTTTGAGTGAAATAAAACCCCGAAAATGTCTCCAGTATCTGGGCGCGCTTGAAGCGGAACAAAACTAAAGGAAAGTATGCATGGAACAAAAAAAAACTCTCTAGAGAGACACTTTCTTCATTTCCCTTTTATACTTTTTTGTGTCTCCCATTTTTTCAACGCAGGAATTTGGGTCGTTGGGTTTCTTTTAGTTTGTAGGGGGAATTAGAGTACAAAAATGGCTTAAATGAAAACAAAAGCTCGAAGGAGCTTTGAACATTTCCCCTTTTTCCTGTCTCTGATTCTCTGAATGTCTATTACTTTCTGTTGGTAAATGAAAGCATATACATTTTTGTACATAAAATACAGTACCAGTAAATTCCTGAAAAAAATAGCATCTCATTTTTATGTCTACAGTTGTTTGTCTTTGTTTTTTGTTTGTCTATCCCCTTTTTCAAATAGAAAAAAACAAGAGTTTCTTTTAGTACTTGTCGATCCTTTCAAAGTCAAATACTCTTTGAGCATTTCAATTCATATATGTAATCGGGGACAAACACAAAGAAAAAGAAATGAGTCGACAGAAAATTTTTGCTTAACCTTTTAGACGAAAGTTATAGAAATGGAACTGAAAGCACAAAACTACATTCAAAAACCGGAACTAATACGATGATGACGATGAAAGTCAGAAATGATTTATGAAAGAAGAAAGCAATGTACTTTTTTTTAGCAGCCATAAAAGTTCTGAATCGTTGATGTCACGTTGAGCAAACTAGTTCTGCCATTAGTTGTGCACAAAGGTGTGCGAAAATCTCTGATTCAAATAATGTAAAACATTCAGAGCATTAGTGCCATCATAACTGTTCATTCAGATGATGGCATAATATACCAGTTAGTTATATGGATTCCCTTGTAAGAAAAGAAGCATTGCAAAAGTTAGGACCATTGTTTACAAGTTCATTGAATCTTTTCTTGTCTCCTTTAAAACATTCATACACGGCTCATTTAAATTCAGATAAAGTCCCACTCGCAAATAATGAAGATCATTTACCAGTGTACTGTACTACTACTTTACTGAAGGAAAGGTAAACAATAGGAGTCGAGTGGAGTGGAGGATGACAAAAGGTACTAAATAAATTCAGTGGAAGCGGCGTAAATAAGTGAGTGGACGACGACGAGGGCGGAAGGCTTTCACCGACTTTCCTATTCCCATCTCATACACACATGACCACCCACATTGATGTGTCTAGTTTTTAAAGAGATGTTGCTCGCTGGATTCAAAATACAGATTGCTTGTTAGCAAGACGAAATCTGAGTATAATGTTAGCAGCATTACATATGTACAAGCTAGAAAAAGGGTGAAAAAAACATGCTAGCATTACCTATTCACTTTCTATACATTTCTAGTTCAGTTGACTATCCGTTTCTCTAGTATACTCTTTTTTCATGAAATGAAGTCATGGATGGATGAAGTAGCATCCGGTGTTATTCGTGCAGAGAATTCAGAAATTATATATGATCTCAGTAGGGATGACCATAAGTGTATTGTTGTTGTAAAAAGGGAATGATCAGTTTGTCCAGTGTATGGTTTTGCTACTGAAAGAAGGTGCACAAAGTAGTTCCAGGAGGAAGTTGGAAAATGATACTCATACAGAGTCTCATCTCTGTCCAGTCCTGAAATGCAGCTATAGGTTTCCTAGAATATGAATGCCTAGGTTTACACACGGTTGATAATTGAGATTCTACGCATGGACACTCCCTTGCGTGAAATCAGGAAAGGTGAGAGAGAGAGAACGAGTGAAAGCTTGAAAAGTGTAATAGCTCTCGGAGGAATTCTCTGTGCGACTATATGATAGGTAGCTTATTTAAAAATGGAAGTCCAGAAAGGATTGCAGAAATGCGAAAGGGTATAGTGTCTTGGATCGGTTGTACTGCTCAACCCTAGAGTGTCATTCACTCTGCAAGACTTCTTGCCTTGTCATATGAATGCAGTAGCTAGCCTAGTTGGTACAATCATCAAAGTCGATTCGGTTGGACTGAGAGGGTTCCTCAGGGACTTGGGAAGAGGGACAAGCGGATTATGATCTGTTGGCAATCACAGCCACTATGCTCCAGTTCACAGATATGACACAATTTCCTTCATTTCATTTTTTTGCGTCTTCCAGAGTTTGTCAACAAGTCCAACTGCGTGTGAACGCTTATATGGAAGGAATTTCTTGGTTTTTTAGAATTTCACTTTGCCCCTCGGTCACATCCGGTATCTTATTCCCGTGTGTTTAGTCTAAATAAACAAGCAACTGCTTGCGTCAATATTTGTGGATGAATTTGATAGCACAGGAAATCTGATGACGTTTTCTCATAATTTTATCCTCTTCAATATTTGCTCACCGACATTACTTTCTTTCTGAATTGAATGGTTGCGTTCAATACAAACTTTGATTATGCAATACAGTGATGATGCAACACAGCTGAAAGTATTCTTGCGTAAATCTGTTTTGCAATGTTTCATTTTATGAATTGCAGTAATTGCATTGAAAAAAAAAGATTTTCAAAAATAAAACAGGTTTTATGTAAAAATCCACTTTTGTTCCATTTTCCAATAAATCAAGCATTGTTACGATTTCCAGAGTTGAGTTATCAATTTTCTATATTTCTATTGTACATCTTATAGATTTTACAAGTAATGTTTTATAGAAATACCATGTTGTTTTCCTGCATGTCAACCACTCAACCTACATGAAATTAGTGCAATCTAAATCATTAATGAAATAAATTCTATAACGTTAGATCACGACCAGGTTTTGTTATAATTAGTTACTCAAGTAAAATTGAAAATTGATCCCTTTTCGTTAGGGACCTGTCGTGTGGAAGCCATCCCTTTCTCTGTACCCTATACAAGCTGCCTACGACTACAACTGATTGCATAAAATGATTCAGGAGGACGATATGTTCCATTGTACACTCAAACAAATACTACATAGAAGGCTATGTGCAATACACATACATATAACCTACAAAGTATTTGCAGTAACCTGCTAACCTCGCTGGGAGCTCTATCATGACGATTACTAGATATACTACACAGTAAAACAAATCGATTCGAATTTTATTTGCCTATATAGTTTCCTGCATTGTTTCCTTCCCTTTTGTTATAGAACGATAGTACAAACATATTGAAGTTTTTTTGCTTACTTGTTTGTCTCACTCTCTCAACCGTCAACGATTTCACGTCACTTTATTCCCTCTCGTGGCATCTCTCACTCCACACATTTTTGGCTTTTATGTTTCTGTTTACATATTTGCGATTTGCCTCGAGAGTTCACTTCCTTTTTCTCACTCCATTTAGTTTGCTTGTTTGTACTTTACCCTGTCAGTCATGTTGAGTAGAAGTAAGAATGGGGTAGTCTTGTGTATACGCAATAATAAATGAGCCCACACAGGTCCTTGGACTTTTTTTCATGCAACGTTATGAAAGAAAGGTTTAAAAGACCAGGTGGACTTTTACAAGAAGGCCCTGACGAGGATATGTGATGTGAGGATTTGCTGTTCCCCAAAACACACGGCTTAGTTTTTAGGCATGTCTGCTTTTTGTTGTTCCAGAAAGTAAAAATGGATTTCTCCTACATCTTCTATTCGTCACAGCAGCACAGTCAACAGTAGCACGACAATGTATCTCAAAGTATACAAGCAAGCAAGTTTTTCAAGAGATGTGAACGGGAGATGAAAATAAAAATATAAAGAAAGATGGATTTATCAAGAAAATTGGAAACTTTTCTTGTCGACAAGGTATACAAACTGTGATGTGATGCGGGATAAAGAAAACAAACGTTCAAAAATAAAACACTATGCACTTGCCTTTTTGTAATCCTACCTGTTTTAGTTTATTGTAGGTTATATTTTCTCCGAAACAGTCACAGCTAAAACATTGAGTTTATCTGGTTCCATGAACTACTATCTACTGTGCTGTCACTCTTGCTTTTCTCAAGAGTAGTTTGTACGGAGAAAGTAAAGAAAGAGAAAGCAAATTTAAACGAAGTGGATCCAATTTTTCCTTGTTTTATTGCATCAAGAGAAACGAGTCTGATGTCTGATGATGAAGTTTTTCTATTGCAACCAGCTTAACTTGAGAAGGTATACAATGAAGAGTAAAAACAACTCCAGGGCACAGGTCATCTTTTAGATATGCTGGAAAATGAGAGCTATAATTGTTTCAGCGTGGAAGGTTTATTTAGCGCTTTACAAACTTACAGAAAACTGTGTTTTTTGCTGTTCTTCCTATCTGTTTCATGTTGTAATTAGGAAGATGGTGTTTGGTAGTATGATGCTGCAAAATAAATAGAGCATGAGATGGCTCTTTTCGTAAATCACAATACTAAGGGACGAAGACAGATTACTATACTTAAAAAAGAGATAATGTAGAGGGACAGCCAAAATGAAAATAGATTGATGAATGATGTTATACTCTGGGATTGGACTAGTTTCGCTTTGGTTTTACTTGACTTGTTCTATATTAGAAATTTGTCTAGATTAATGAGCTGCCGCTTGCTACTACTACTACTCATTGATGGTGAACACAGATAAAATTAATGCGTTAACGGCAAGTTTGTTAAAAAGACCAAAACTCAAATCATCTAATAATCTTCCATGAGTACTTCAGCGAATGTTTTTATGCAAATGTATAAACCTAAATGGCTTTGTATAATTTATAGATTAATCTCTATTCCCAGAAACTTTGTCATTACTACTTCTGCTTAACTGTCTTTTGTGCGTGCTGAAAGAAGTAAACAAAAATATTCATATACGATAAGTAAGAACCTATACACATAGTTGATACAAACTTCTGCTATTAATCTATCTTTTCCGATGTTATCTTTCTTGTACAACCATCGAATTAAAAGTTTAATTTTTCATGATGCACATTGATCTGTCGCTTTGAATACACATTGACCAGGTTTAGAGGACGATAGCATTAGACATTTCTTCTGATTACATGCTCTAATTAATTTATTAGCTGATTTCCCAGTGCAAATTTTTTCATCAACATTGATTTTTTTCTTTGAACCCCAATGCAAGGAATACGATAGATTTACGTATACATGTGGTTTTAAAGAATATTATGTTTTGACACTAATATTTGTGTTGGGAAGTCTTACTCTCGTAATCCTACTGCTGCTGCTGAACGTGGACATTTGGGCGGGTGAGATGACATTGTACAATTGGAAGTGACATGACGTAACCCATTTCCTTCCCTCTAGAAGATCCTTTGCTTTCTCTCTCCGAATGGCAAAACTTTTCTTTCTGCTAAAACCACACGGAGCCAACCCAACCAGTAGTAGTACACAGAAGAGAGGACACTTTTCCACATTTTCTTTCCCTCTCTTTCAGCAATAAATTACTTCAGTCGTTCATTAAGCTGCCAGTCATTAAAAGCTGCCCAGTAAGCTGGGAAGCTATCTTGCCTCAACCACCACACCACAAAATGTCATTATTATTACGACTGTCATTACATCTGCTACTTCTCCTTCACATAGCCTCATTCTCCTACTGCTAGTTGTTTAGACTAGTAGTTTTGCTCCATTTTCCTCTTACTACTAGTAATAATAATAATATAAGCATGTGTACCGAAGTCTGTTTCTTGTCTTCATCATCACAACCACTGCCATCATCAAGACAAGAAAAATAATGCTGATGGGTGGTCCCATATAAATTATATCCATTATTATTATTAAACATTAAGCAACATGGACAGCTCACTACTTCCACAGCAGAACATACCACCATCATCGTAAAAATGAAATATCTGAGCTAAAACCCAAACAGAACTTCTTAGTGAGTCTGCTTTACTCAATCAGTGAAAGTACAGTATGGTCAGTTTTCCCATCGTAAAGCCGTAGCCACACTGCACTTGAAACTCTAGTTTCACAGACAAAAGTTTATAAAACTCAAGAGTTTCCTGTTCA
>JAQIXX010007151.1:0-11229 GCA_034700605.1 Willowsia nigromaculata | reverse complement strand
CTTTTGCACTTGGAATAATACGACTTCTTTTTACGTAAGTTATATTGTCTACTTTGCGAGTTTGGAAAATGATGATGATGATGTGCGAAGAGATGAAGCCAGTTCCATACCGCATTCACATTATATATGCAATATGGAGTGCCAAAAACGGTGCGGTGGCATTTCAGAGAAGAGGAGGACAACGAGAAATGTAGAAAACGCGTCTTCCCCCGACCAGATGTTCCATACACGTTTTTCGAGAGATTTACGCTTATGACAACTTTAGAATAAACGTTTGGTCTTTCTGTCATCATATGCTATACATCACACACATACATGCAGGCAGGCAGGGTGAATGAAACAGACTAGTAGATCTATTGGGTTGTTCTCTGTCTGCAAGCTTACATTGATATTGGTACGCCATGAAAGACCACACACATGTTCTGCAGAACAAGTGATAAGATAAAAAGAATTCATCTTGGGTGCATTCTAAGTTTATACGGTGTCTGTAAAACCTTTGCTTACCAGCCAAACTGTGTTTGCATACGTCCTGGACAAAGTATTTCACAATGACTCTAAATTTTTTTGCTGTATTCCTGCGAGATGGCAAGTACATGGCAAATTGAGAGTGCATGCGTGCATTTTTCATGTTTATAGGTAGTTAGCGTTAAGGAAAACCAGTGTACACAGTACGATAGGCTATTTATGTAATACCCTGCTAGACCACTCGGGTTTAGAGTGCAAATGATAGGATTGGAGCCATAAATTTGAGGTCGGTTTGAATTTCCAGTTAATGCGTTTACTAAATTTGTGTCCCGTTCTTGAGAGATATATTTATGGGATTTTCGTTTCTGACTGTTTATATTGTCTCGTAAAGCACTTTTGATTGTAGAATTACCAAGCTTGCTGCAGCTCCTACACCATAACCAAAAATATGAGAACAAAAATAATATGTACTAAAGGCTGCAGTGAATGAATGTGTGTTTCTAATGGTTGTGGCAGTAAGTTGTTGAGTGCGGTGGTGTCTGTGGCACACGAAATCCGTTTTAGTGCGTATGAACAGATTACGGATGCGCGAGGTCTCCTGTCGTGAACTTTAAACATGATACCTACGCATATAATATATCTCACTCTTTTTGACAGTTACAACGACTAAAATATCTGCTGGTTTTCCAACTTTTAGAATTTCAAATTAACTAACATTTCAATGCATGAGCAAAACGTAAAAACACAAGAACGCAATCTAATGATGTTCGATGCATTCTCTGGACTTCACACAGCTCTCATTCCTATCGGCTTAGGTATTTATGCTTAATCACAATAGATTAAGTTTGCAATGAGTTATTTTCTCTTCGTGTCCAAATAGCAACTGAGTACTAATTTTGAAAAGCATATTCGATTCGATTGCAAGCCATACTATTGCTCCTCTAGATCCCTTTTTTCATCAATGACTTACCATATTTTTGGAATATTTGTGTTTCCTGGAGGGAAAAAATATATTGTACTGTCAGAAACCATTTTAACATTTTCAAAAGTTTCAGGCGTTTTACAATTTTGCTGCCAGACCCCATATTAAAAAAAATCTTTTGGTACATCATGAAAAAATGGTTTATTCCATCATAATGAACTTTCTGCTACAAACAAAGCCATTGAACATAGTTACTTTCGTAATTATTTCCCCTAATGCAAATCCCTTTTCTATTAAACCATTATGGAAGTGATGTTTTTGTTTTGATGGTGCTGATGATGATGCAGCTCCTGCACTGCACCGGGAAGGGAAGTTGCTCATTACGAATTTCAATATAAACTGGAGGTGGCAGGAGGAGTGGAGAAATGAAGCGAGAGATGAAATATAGTAAAACAGACAGCTGGACAATGGATATTTAATACAAGATGAAAAGGGGCGTGCTCGGCGTAGGTCAGCTTATTACAATAATGAAATTGAAAACGGAACGAGCTAACAACAAAAACATCATCACGAAAAAGGAGTGATCGAGTGATGTGCCAACTTTGAATCATACACTTTCTCACTCTGATCCGAGACCACGTTGAAATAAAAATGCAGTAATAGTCAGAAACAGTAGTGCTATTGAGGCTAATTGCACTCCACATCCTCATAAAAATATTGAATGATTCTATACTTCACTGAATCCGTTTTAATTGCGAGCCACTTCATATTCTGATTCTGGAGATGACTATAGATAAATCAGCTATTTTCCAGTAACATTTGCTGCCCACTGACCTTAGGAAAATCAAGCTAGCGATTCTTCATGCGTCCAGCTGTGAACACGGATGTTGGAACAATGGAACAGCAAGAAACAGCGTTTTTCAAGTGAGTGTCGAGTGCACCGCTGCTTACTCACAGTAGAAATGCAAAATAAATATGACTGCATGGCGTGAGATCATTATCTAGCTGATTGTTATTACTTGTTCCAGTTAATTATTAATGGAAAAGTGGCAAATTGTCTGTCAAATGAGAGCAAAAGCTCCAATGTGAGGTAAGCCTTTTACTTAGCAGTGAGTAAATGGAAGAACATAATATTTGATATTAGCATTCAAGTTCCATAAGCTATAAGTAAAATCCTTTTACGCACTACGTGATGAATACTGTCAGTAATCGTGCACACATACAGGTTGAATGAAATTACATTTGTGCATGTTACATGTCTTTTGTACCTCAATAACTTATGCCGAGTCATCTAAGCAGAGATTATAAGCGCTTGGTCGGGCCGCTTGATTTTGGCTGTGAATAAAATATAAAAAGACAAGAGCACAAAAGGATGAGTGTAGCCTGGACTATAGGGACGGATGATGTAGTGAGTATTATTCATTTCTCCTAACTTTATTAAGCCTTCTCAATCTAATGAGATTACGTACACAACAAGTAGCACACATGTGTGTGTATAAAACATGAAATATGCTACTGGCATTCGCAACGACGACGGATAAGGCAAGCCAATGCTCAAGTATAGATACAAGTACACAGAAAGCAGCATAGTACAAACTCTTTTACAAAGTAACAATGCAACCACAATGTTAGTGAACATCTGGGAGTAAACAGCCCTTACAAAAGCTGCTTTTTTGGTTTATTAGGAACGCTACTGTAAGCCAGCTAGACCAGTATCAAACTCACTCTGCTCCATTCTCCACACTTTTCTTCTGGAAAAGATGATACAACTGTGAGTTTTGGCCAGAACTAATTTAACCTCAAGTTCCTCTTCACTCCCAGTACAGCCATCCCTTTGACGGCGGAAAGCAAACTATACTGACTATAACAGCATTTCTGTGGCGGAGGTAGAGTGTTCCAGTAAACTTAGGAAGAGATGACTCGAATTATTCTAAGCAGCCAACAAAAAGGCATAGGAAGGAGCCTGTTAGCCTAGCTGTCTTATACCTTTTGAATAGAAACAGTATATATTATAGACTTTGCCATCGCACAATCATATTACATATTATAAGAAATAGCAACAACAGTGGCAACGGCAACAACACCCATCCCAGTCAATTTCATTTTCAATTTCCTCCACATTCGACAGGCAAGTAAATGAGTTTCTCATCCTATTTAGCGATTTCATCCTTGAAATATAATGGCAAGCTACCAGCAGAAAAAGGATTCACAATACTTGTAAATAGATACAGTGAACACCACCAGGCCAGACAGCAGACGAAATCTCAAGAAAGTTGTAAGCTCATGTACATACTATTATGCTGCGCTGGAACTGCTGGATATAAACATCATTATGACTGGAGCCAGCTACACTCACCAGAATTGTTCTTGTTAGTGCCTAAATATTAACACATTTTACCATACATGAAAGTCGATATGCCTGCGTGCTTGACTACTTGAGTTTCCCAGTAGTTTATTTAATTTCTCTATTTACAATTCCGTACGACAACAATAAGAATAGCTCAATCAGAGTAAAAGATCCATTCTATCCAAGATGGCAATGATGTACTATGGCATATTATTATTTATATTAAATACTTTAATTCACCTATAAACTGGCAATGTTTCAATATACGCTATTTAGGCAGGAAGTATAATAACCATGTAATCAAGTACATAATATACATCATTTATTTGGGTACACCAATGTAGAAGACACAAAGACTTTGTTTACTTGTCCGAGCTTGAAAGCGGAACCATCAGCATTTCTGCATTTCTTATTCATCTCTATCGTCAGACTTGTGATTAGAAGAAAAATGGATATTCCTTGAAATGTGATCCCCTTAATCAATGACAATTTTGCAGTCTTGTTCTCGTTTTTTACCCTCCTTATCAAAGTTGAGGATCATACTTTGTTAAAGATGTGTGAGATGAGATGATAATATATTTAGTGTGTATAGTGTTGCCTAGCCCTTCTGCCTTCTATTCTGTTGTCAACTATTCTACGATGACTAAAACTGGAGAACAAGTCGTCATCCTTTTCTCCTCTCTCCTTGTTTGCCTCATTGAGAAAAACTTCTTGAGAAGAATGAAGAATCTTTTCTTTTCTTAATGAATGGAATCGAGCAGACAGAGAAGGAAAGATGTGGCAGCAGCAGTGGCACTGCCACTTATTATTATTATTATTATTTCTTTCCTTAATGAACTGACTATGAGAAAGAGAGACAGGGAGAAGAGAGGGTAAAGTGAAGTGGTAATCTAGCTGATGGATGGAATGGAGCCTGAAAAACTGAGAACTTCTCTTGATGCTCTTATTCTTCTTCTCTTGATGGAAATGAAATGACTTGTCCAGGAAATATTGTCGTTTTGATTATAAACATAGATATCTTTTGGAAATGTAATAATAATAAGGCATATTATTACGCTCGTTTTCAAGTGGCTGGCACAATGTATTCCTGCCACACTGCTTTGCTGGCAAGGCTCAGTAATAAAAAATGGTGAATAAAAATTTCAGAGAGGAGACTGCGGTTGGCTCTCGTTTTTCGTTGTAGCTGCTGGAAAAATTGGATGGGGGAATGAATGGCTTGTGTACTTATTCTTGTGTAAAAAATGCTTGGCATTCTATTGTATTTTATACCTTTTGCTAATGTTTATTTGAGTGCTTAGATACATCCAAAAAAGCAAATGAAGATCATTGATATGAAAGTTGGCTTTTATATTTTTGATAGCAGTAAATGATACGGCTTTGTGCATATAATGGGATTCTTGCTCACCAAGAGGATCTCCAGAAGAAGAAGGAAAAAACGTGTTTTATATAAAAATGATTTCCAGACGAATTATCTTCATCAGCCAAGAAGATTTGTAATATGCAGAAGTAGGAACGAAATAAATAGCGCGATAACTTATTGTTGTTATTATGGGGTATAATAATGTACTGATGGAAGTGATAAGTTATAAATTGAAGTGATAGTTTAGTACGCATCGTGTTTATGCGCTGCATAGGAAATAAAATAGTGAGAAAAATATTGTTGTGCAACCCTGATGATGATGATGCATCGTCTCCCTCTCCCCGTGTGGTTACTCATGATGTTCTCTCTCGAACAGTATATTATACGTCCCACTGCTAGGTATGTATTTAAATTCACAGTAGTATTTGGTGGTCGCAGTAGTTAGTCCTCGAGGAGCGTGTACTTTGTACATACGACACAATCACATAATAAATATACATTTCTCATTCCACCTCCGCCTCCTTTTCAATCTGTACGCTGTGAGTAAATGTTCACTCACAGTGAATATTATTATGGAGTATGACTAAAATTGCGTTTGTATGTATGTGCGACGTAGTTAGTAACAATACAATAAGGAAGATCTTCTCTGGATTGGACATGGAGCTTTTGCGAATTGAATTTATTTGGGAGAGTGAAAAGGGCGAGAAGGGCTCTCCTTTCCCAATCCATCTTAGTCACGGACGTCTTCGCTCCATTTCACTTGCCATTCACAGACGTATTATGCTTGAATATAGACTGGCACGTACATTTTATTCTATCAATTTACCTCAGGAAAGCTTTTACTACAGTCAGAATATTAAGCTTCTCACTCGATTTTCAGTTTCAGCAGAGTATAAATATGTATTCATTTATGGAATCCTCGTGAAATTCTGTTCTGTTTGTAAACTGACTACTAAAAGCACTCATTCATTTTTTAAATAAAAATTGTAAAGCAGTTTTAGCTAAAGCTTTTTAAAATTGCGTACTCACTTTTTATTACATAGTTTACTTTTAGTTATGTTAGATCCATATACATGTTGGCACATAAATTTACAAACTGTAGTTCATTCGTACACTTGTGAATTTCATGTCGATTATTATCATGAACTATGGAGCCAAAGGTTATTTTCCTATGGTCATATTGAAGGTGGACATTACATGGAAATTGTTCATGATGTTTACGTAGGTCCTTTCTATATGCTCAAGGGAAATTCTCTGTTTTGTCCAATGTATCATCCCTGAAAAAAGCATGCACTTATACTGCTTTGCTTTCTTTGCTGTATATATAACGGGAGTCACAGCAGGCAAAATCTCTGTGGACTACTTGCTAAATTTACAATTCGCTAAAGCTATATTTGCCTGGTACATTTTTATCCGTAAATCTAAATCAGGTCTTGTGCAGATGTACGACCACAAGAAGACACTAACATTCCTCTTTAGTGGAGTGCAGACCAGGCGAGCCAGGCGAACTACTATGTACAAGTAACGATAGAACTGGTAAATGGGCTCTATTATTTTAAGAGCATTTCTCTCCTTCCACGTCCTTTTACTTCCGTCTCCCCAAAAACCACTGACCCACCATTAAGATCACAGACGTTAGTTCTTTCTATATTAAATGACGTTGAGCCTCTTTGCTACATAATGTGTGTCTCGTTGCTCATACATTTTTAACCAGTCTCAAGTTTGTGGTGGTGTGCGGAGTGGATGGGTGTTCCTTCCCTATCATGTAATCCAGTAAATTAAACATACGTGTACAAGGACAACAACGTAAATAAAATGAATGTTTTAAAACATGTACTGAATAAGGGGAATGAAACATAAATGCTATAATGCTTAGGTATCATGTAGTTCTTTCATGTGGGGCATCGAGAGAAAACGTACTTTCTGGCTTTTTGGAAATAGAAAATTGTAATTAAGAAGCACTTCTAAATTGGCCTACTTCTTTGAGAGATCCGGATCTTTCTCTGTTTAGGCAAAAGGATTGATCTGAAGAGGGATCTTCCGCTCTGCTTTGGTACGATAAGAGTCATCAACACTCAAGTAGTTTCAGATTTCAATGAGATCCTTTTCATACTGCGAGTGAAACATACGTACCTATATGCATTACGTAATCCCTATACAGACATTATTCTAGTATCGCCTTCTATATAGTCACTAGAATATGGACAACAATATATTTTACTTGAGTAATAACTGACAGTTCTCATTACCACTTCAGTACTTCTCTCCTCTGAAAACATGGCACGGAAAAGGCAGGGAAAAGGAAAGCAGTCGTGTAGCAGTACAACGAAGTTGTTGGAAGAACCACATGGTCTATCGCAAAATAAGCACCGTTTATAACATTAAGTTGATATGATGGTTACGTATGTACATACATGCTGTAGACAAACCTTTCATTTCCGTCTCAAAACCTCGCATCGTCTCTCGCTCTCTACCTTATAAAGTTGTTGAGGCCATTTCGTAGATTCCATTTATGGGAGAAATTATCATTGGTCTATGCATTTTGGACTTTATCAACGAAACGGCTAAAATAATAGCAATTTCTGTTGGGACATTCATTCAATTTATTATCTATTATGTACACTATAGTTTCGTCCATTTGCAACGCAACAATCAAGGAAATAACATTGTTGTTGTCTTCATCTGACTTCGGTTTTATATTCTCCAGCTTTGCTTAAGCCTTGCTTCACATTTTTTTCTTGGACCAACTTAAATAATAGAGAAATTCGGATAACCATTATGATCTCGATGATAATGATGCTCATGAGTTGACTGACCAAAAATAAAAACTGTAGGAAACGAGTCGCAATGGCTCATTTCCCTCCTAACATGAGCTGATAATGCTTTTTCCAGAGTTTGGCAGACATGTACACACGAACAAGATCGTAACTTATGTACAACGCTTCCTGGTCATCCATCCTCCACATTTCGTTATTATTACTTATCGTGGAGAAAAACACACATTACGTTTTTGTGAGTCCTCCTATATTTTCCTTCACAAACAATTCTTACCTTTCTGTATTTCAAAAAACGAGTGAGAGAAGGGGAATTCCTTCTGATGCTGATAGACTTTACCACCAGAAATTCAGAGAAGGACCCGTGTGGTCGTCAGTACGGTTGGTTTAACTTGAGCCCACGGTCATTTTTCTAACAGCCGGATACGGTTCATCCGCCATCATCGAAATCAGCACTGGCACTGACGGTACCAAAATTACAAGTAGCGTTAGCGTACCCGTGCCAAAACGTTGTAATGCCAAAGAAGCATTAGCGTTGCATGACGAATCCATCAGTCAGCACTAGTTTTTTTTTGCAGACGAATGTAGAAGAATGGAAAAAGGGCTACCGATCATCATCAAAATTTTCTCTTGATTCTTATTTTAGGCACTGACCAACCAAAAAGCAAGCAGTTCAAACTGTATAGGTATTACGTATATATTCCACATCGTCATATTTCTGACAAATGTATCTATTTATACCTTCTCTGGGAATAGCCTTTGCTCACAACAATAAACCACTCTTTTTCCCTTACTCGACCACCATTAACATTTGGTATACTTGAGTGCACTGGACTCAGCTCATTCTTGACTGACTGCATACTCAATCTTAAATGTCAGGCAACGACATCACATCGTCGTCATCATCATTATCTCGATTCTTGGGGCGATGCTGTAGTAGATGAACAGCGCAGTACTGCGCCAGCTTTTTCTACCTTTTCTATATTCCACATAACGTGTTTCACTCTCTCCCCTTTCGCTTGAAACTGGGGTATTGACACACGCTATAGCAAGATGAAAATATAGATATTCATCTCTAAATTACATGTCATTTATACGTAGCTCTATGAGGAGGGAAAACTTTTTTCGCTATCACATAAATTTTCTACATGGAGGAAGTGAAAAGGGTACATGCTATATGGTGTAAACGCGGAAAGATATCTTGTACAAGTTTTTCTTCAATTTCTAAGAAGCGGTACCTTCCAACCCGCTGGATACGGAAAGCAAAGAGAAAGAAAAGTATAATGGCAATAACAACGTAATGTAATGTGGATCATATAACCTAGTTCCAAAGCCCTGGAGAATTTTCTCCCTGCTCTCAACATTATTCACATATCAACAACATCAACCTGATCGTCATCATCTAGAGCACCCATCAACTTCCGCGTTATTTCTCTATTTTTCTTCTCAAGGGCAACCCCTGATACTGAAGACAGTATGAAGTAGGGTGTGTATGGATATCTAAAACAGTTGGTATTGATAATGTATTTAATAGAAGAACAGATAGAAAGTTATATTTATTTCCTTGATTTATTTTTTCTCCCACATCATGTATAATACGTACTCATCCGGATATAAAATCAGAAAAATTGCATCTGAGCTCTTGCCTAGAAGAGGCAACTTGAAGGAGAGAAAGGAAACAAATTGATGAAAAGAGAAGTCACAGCGACATAAACAAAGCATAAGACTGAGAGAAAAATACTTCATAGAAAAAGTATGTTTCTTTATCCTCTTTTTTCTGTTTCTTTCCTTCATTAGCCTTTTGTTGCTGACAATAGTAATCATCATCTTTATACACAGGAAAAGGAGGTCAAACGAATAAAAACACATCTTTATAGCCAAGAAAAGAAACAAAAAATGTATTTTTCACTTTTTTCATCTTTCTTTGGATAAGCTGATGATCATTTTTATATCTGGTTGCCTGAACAAGATCAGGAAAACACCATGAGTGCGTTTCTTTTTTGTTTTTGTAGTGCCCATTCATGGTTCATATGTATGCATTGAATAAAACCAATCATAGAATAGTATATACGTTAAGATTATGATATATACATGCATAGTTATATGATAACATAATATAGACATGTTATGAATTAGAGAATAATGAGACATGCGTCTAATAGATAGATATTATGATTCCAGTGATAAACTTTCCCCTTTTATGTTCCATCTGGAGAATGCAATTTTTTATACACTGGATGTTCTGGCATGCTTGACTCGACTCATCTCAAGGAATTAATACTGCCTGCTGGGCGTAGAGGGAAATGGCTAATGTAGCACATATAATACGAACAGACCGGCTCACAATTTTTTGCTGTTATCAACTTGCTCGTTGTCCGGTATGAAACACAGCGTGTGTTTGTGTGCTTTTTGTAGTAATGATTGTACGTGATATCCGCAGAAGCCACACTGCTGTAGTTTATGCTGTTATTATTATTATTCTGCTGTTTTGCTTGTGCTTAGAGAAAAAAAAACAAACATGGGTCAACTTGGATACAAAATAGCTTGGGCTAGCGAACCACGACTAGAATGTCTGGGCAGATGGTGGACCTGATTTTTAAGACGAGGAAAAATTGCTGGACATATAATGTCCTGTAATCTAACTAATGTAATGTTGTTGTCGTCAATTCATCCTGTCTGTCAAGGAGTAAAACGACCGAGGATTATTATTAGTGTAGGCAATAATGTGCCACTGACCCGCTTGCTTTTCTGGATGGATATAAATATATGCTGTCGGTGTTTAATCTATTGGGATCTGACCTTCCCTCGGTAGAGAGCATACATATAATACGAGTAACAACATTACTGTGCTTTCTCCGTGTTTGAGTAGACTATAAACACCTTATTAGACAATAAATGTTATGAAACCACATTATGCGATACTATGCATAAAAAAGTCTTTGGTATACTCAAATGTCCAGTTGATCATGTTGTTTGGGGTTTGTATGGAAGCATATTAGACCATTATTGCAGCACAGGACCACTACACGTTATATCATCACACAACATAACCATAATCGTGTAACGGAAAATATGCAAAACATTTTTATTGAAGAAAGTATCTGACAGACACAGAAGGGGAAACACATAAATTATCCGAAAATAAGTTACATAATATGCAGGACATTTGCAAAAATGAGATGATTTATTGTTGCCAGTAGGCTTACAAACTTACACAACTACACAGCGATTTGTCTTCACCCACACACCAAACCTTTGTGAGAATATTATGCCAAGCTAACTTGGACCAAGGAATTCCCATTCATAATAATATGGCTCCCATTTTAAAGCTTTGCTGGTGAAAGCTGATTCGGAGACCACT
>JAQIXX010007150.1:0-11230 GCA_034700605.1 Willowsia nigromaculata | reverse complement strand
CATTCAGAAATACAGACAAGTTGTAAATTGGTTCCTTTTTCCAACGCTCGAAATCACAGTAAAAGAAATTCCACCAATTTGTTTCTATATGTGTACATAAAGTGGCGTTTCTGTAGGACCCAATGCGTGATGAAAATTCTTACTCCATTGATGCCATGGAGAGTTCCTGAGATTAAAAAAGGCTCCAAAGGTTGGAAAAATTAGTGGGTCATTTCCATGTTGTAACTTTCCATCCCGAAAAAGAATTTCATTTCCTGGATTTATCCAATCAACAAGTTTAAAAGAAGCACTAATCTTTTCTGTTAGAATTCGTACTATTGTATATACTGGCAAAGCGTACTTATGATCAGATAACACATAATACTTTTCGGCATTTGGAAGTGTGAGATCTCGAAGTCGTCCGTATTTTATCATGTTGGCATCTGAGACCGGTAAATGTTGAACTAAAACCTGGTTTTTATTCTTGTGACAGTAAGACGAGTGGAATATCAGTTGCAAAAGATAAAGCAATTGTTTGATTTTCATCTCCATAATTACCAATACGCAGTTAAAAGTGTGAAAATGCAGAATTGTTTAAAAAATTGCTACCTAAAATGCTAATAAAAGACAAGCTTTACGTGTTTGTAATAATATGTTTGAAAAACTTAAGACTTAGTCTTTCAGTACAATGTATTGCTAAGAATGTAAGAAAGGTATTGAAGACAGACCCAAAAAATCGAATATCAATTAAAAGTGGTCATTACAAATTCAAGCGTGGATACATTATCGATCGATACATATAGTCATAAATCTAAACTTCTTTGACTCCGTACAAATTTGTGTTTGAAACCTTTCTTGTTACTTTATGGTAGCTATAAGATTCAATCAAAATTAGTAAAAAAAACATTACAAAAAACACAACCAAAAGACATTTTAATGACACTTTTATATTTAAAATCAATGCAGTGTAACATGCAATACATGAAAAAATGATTGAAACTAGAGTGGATTACATTCTCAATTCAACGCAAACGCTTCAGTGAAATACTTTGTTCTCTTTTTTCTCTGTTCTTGTATGGCATGCTATTGGATTATAAACAGACTGCCAAAAACAGTCCTTTGGTTACTGCACTCATTCAATTGCAAGAGGGTTCCGCTCCATTTTCGAACCCATTTGGTATTTAGGATTGATTGTGTGACATTCTGTGTATCTGTTGCTGCGATGCTCAGCTGACACTGGATTGTGAGAGAAGCAAACCGGTGCTGAATAGAATGAGAAATGTAAGCAGAGAGGCTTTTACTGGCTAGTAATCAATTTCTCGTTTCAAAGTGTGGCTGAATTTTGGTTAATAACTAATTACCAAATTAAGCTGATACTTAATGGGTGCAAATATACTTAATTGCGATTACTTAATTGTAAATACTTACCGTGTCACATATGAGCTTAAGAATGTTTTATTTGACGTTAACTTTATTTAATACATCAATGAGTTTTAAACAAGTTTAAATTTTCAATTAACTACTTTAAATTTAAAGACAACATTTTCGTCTGTTAGTTCCAAGTCAGCTTAGTTTAGTTTTAAAGCAGCAGTCGATAATTTGACATAAGAGTGATCGGATCTCTGATCTGACGTTTCCCTGTAGTATTTGAAGAAAATGATCCATCATCATAACAAATTTGTCATGATAACAACTAATTGTTTATCAGTATTTGAACAATCGATTGCTCTTCCACCTCAAAATGTAGTTCCAACAAAGTCCATGTCTCTTTTCCAATGTTTTCAGGACATCGAGTCTCGTTAAAATTGATGCAATGGAGGTCAAGAAAGGATTTCCTGTTCAAAAGTACTCTCTATGGTAAGCCCTTTTACTACTACTATAATTAATTATTGGTTATCTAATATTAGTAAAACATTTAGGTTAAACTCATTCCTAATATTTTTATAGGCAAGACAGATTAGTCAATGACTTTGAAAACCATTACGATTGAAACATTCCTCCACAAAATGATTTCAGCTTTAAAAGTAAATAACTCTGAAAACTGTCAGTCAGTCTACTCTAAATGATTGGGACAACAGTATGGATAAACTCGTAAAAATTGTGGACTAAATTAGAGTGGTGGTGGTAAGTTAAAGAATAATTAACTTTTTTATCGCAAATTGATTGCTTATGTATTGAAGACGTTTATCAAGTACCTACTTGATACAATGACTTGAAGAACTTTTGGAAATGGGACGATGAAGGAGAAAGATGCTTTCAAAGTAAGCGTTTTTGCTCGAGATTCCACTGGAGGAGGAAAGATGACTGATGAATGACAAGCGAATATGTACATCCGGATGAGATTACTAAATTGTAAGTTAGGATTTTCATGCATTCAAGATATTTAAGTTTAGGAATAACTTACTCTCCCTTTCATGTATTAATTGATATCTAATTAAAACATAATTATGGTTTTGACTAGGAAATGGACAACGGATTACAGATTTAAGAAGAAAATCGATAAGGGAATAATATGAGCGTTTCCAAAGACTCGGATACCTTGCAAAATAGAAACCGTCTTCAAATTCCGTTTTAAAATATTTAAGGTACAGGATGTCCATTTTCAAATTGCCTACTGCTTGTCATTAGTTGGTGCATAGGATGAGGCCTATTTGTAAGTCAGGTAATCAAGTATGATTTTTAATCATCAAGCTAGAGACCCAGTATAATATTAACTATATTTTGTATTAGTGGCTAGATAAAGCGATGAATTTTTATTTCAAGTGTTGAAATAATACCGTACTAATGTGTAATTATAAACTATTTGTAGGACTTTCAAAACGTGTCAAGACAGATGAATGGGATGCGCCGCTGGACTACGGAATGCAAGAGTTGGGTCAGAGTGGGATGGAGAAGCTTATCAAAAATCAAGTGAGAGGAAAGTCAGAGTGGAATCTCTATAATCCCTGTGGGAGAGCGAAAGGTGATAATAATTTAATTTTTCCATATTTCCAGTATTTATATTCCAGCTAAATTATAAAATTGCGTGGGCTGAATGGCTGATAGAATAGCAGGTTAAAAATCCAAATTAAGGGCAACTACCTACATATTTTACCCCAAGTTAATTTTTTAGGAAATCAAATGAACTACATAACTTAAATATTTAAGATGTTATGTGGAAACTAAATTACGTAGATGGGTACACAAACATTTAATCTGATGAATAGTAACATAAAATTAATTAGTCACAATTACAAGAAGATTTATATACATGATGAAAATATAGTCATAAATATAGGCAGGCTAAAACTTGAAATTAACCTCGGGTTTAAAATGCTATAAATTTAGTCAGGCTATAAATATAGGAACTATGGTAGTTTTACAGAATCAAGCTGTAAAACGATTCATGTGATTTTTATATTTTGGGATATCTGTTTGTAAAAAGACAAGATAATAAGCGGCGACCAAATTATCGTCTTCAACCAGCAGGTTCTTCAACTGGTGGAGAAATTTGCCTAACAAGTTATTCCACAGCCTCCAATCTCCATCAGGACCCCTTTGTTGATTTTCTTTCTGGGAGCCTCAGCAGATAGCTGAGAATGACACAGACACGTAAAATCAGGATACAAAAGCTTTAAATCTTGTTAAATTTTAAATGACTTTGTATTTACACTTACTTAATTGTTTCTTTAGTTATCTAATAAGCAACAATCGTAGGTTCTACTTATTGAACAGTGCCTTAAAAAAACTATTGGTACTTTTGCTGTAAAAACCATATTGTCTAAAAGTAAAATTGTTTCAGCAATATTATTGGTCTTTCAACTTAAACATTATAGTTTTAGTAAGCACCTCCAGTTGAAAGCTTTTTAAATTTTCTAGATTAAATAAAACTCTTTTATAATTATAAATTGGGAACACTAGATTTCTTTAAATAGTTGTTGTTAGTAGTTTTAATTTCGTCCTAGAAAGAATTCCTTGAAATCTGATTTTTTTGGAAAGAGCCAAAGTTTTAGATTTATTTGCGTTTGTGAAAACGGTGGAATTGCTTTTGATCAAAATACGGAGTTTATTGAATGCTTATATGAAGCGTTAAATTAACTTTCATTATCGGTTTTGTCGTAGTTTTAAGGAGTCAGAAAAAAGGTCACTGTTGTACTTACTTTTTATATATTTTATGTCAAAGGAGTAAAAATAAGGGGAGAGGAAGTGGAACTACTGTTTTCCATGAAACTAGGGAAAGTTAGAGTCCAAAAAATGCCTTGCGATGGTTTCGTTTTTATATGTTACTTCTACTAATCACTATTGACTAGGTATCTGGCAATGATCTAATGTGCAGTTTTTTGTAACGAAATGTTAGGCATATAATTTATTAGATTTTTCGTGATCGCTAAATTTTCCCCCTTAATTATGTTACGTATATGAATTAAAGTCAGTTTGTCGAAAAGTTAAGGAGTGTTGAAACTTTTAACATTTACATAATATTTAGCTGAGAACAAAACAATCAATTTAGGGATTTATGATGAAGGGCTTGCTTCAATCATTTGTAATCACTGAGCAATGTATAGACTGATCTCACTGACTTTCATGATTGTAAAGCGATCTAAATACTTTAATCTAGATTACCTAGAGTTCCAGCATTTTGTCTCATTTTAAAAATGTAATCACCTACCATATACGCAGAAAAATATTTGTAAAATAAAACCTACACTGTTTAAGATGAACGATTGTTTTGTAAAATAGTAGATTGTTTTGGACCCAACTAATCAATTCATTCTCTTTTATGATTTTTTATACTAGTAGTCATAATATTTAGGTACCTCTATGCATACCTTTCGTATATGCACACACCAGACAAATACACTCCTGCTTCCACATAAAATGTACTCCAGAAGCGAGTTGATGGGGTTGTCCTCACATGTTGTTACGGATGAAATCAATTTTTCTTTAAACATATAACCATAGTCAACGTTTACTCAGTTTTGCTTAGAGCTTGGCTGCAATGAAAGTGGTGGTCAGATGAAAAAATTTTGAAATGAGTGACAAAACTTGTGTACAGTAGCGGTATTGCTGGCTTGTATCATTTTTCATGCCTTTCTTCTCAAATCGGGGCGGAGATCAAATTGGCTTGTCTTCTGAGTTTTTATTCTGGATGCATAACATTTGATGAAATAAGCATTTTCATTCATGAAACTTGAATTTAGTATTTAATAAGTGTGTTTGATGAGTTATCGTTTTTGTAATGTAAAGATTATATTTAAAAAATATTACATCAAACTGCCTGAATTTATATATGTAATATTAAGAATAGAGTATTTAATCACGTAGTGAATGAAAAATTGCTAATTAGCTAAATGTAAAATATTATTGTCAAAGTTTATTATTCCAAGTGCAAAAACAAAATTTCAAAGAAAGAGCATGAATTTACAATAATAATAATTCATGATACATCTTTGTAAAACGTTTTCAAATGTTTTGCCCGTATGATTAGAAATCACAACGTCGTGGGTTAAAAGAAGCAAATTAGGAAATCACAAACACAAATATTTAATATTGGACACTTTAATAGTCTTATTGTTTGTTCCTGTAAAAATATTGTCCCATCTACCTTACAGTAAATGTTTATTATGGCTTAACACTAGACAGCATATATCTATCTACATAAAACATCAATATCTAATATGGAGTTGCAATGCACAAACAAACGGCTTCACTTGGAACTTTCCCTTTAAAATATTCATAGGTGATTCACCCCTGTGGTTCTTTAGTATCGCACGGCAATGGCAACCTACTGCATGTATGTAATAGAAGAGCAAAGCTTACAGTGAAAGAAGAAAGAGACGGAATAACAGGTTACTTTTCTGATTGACTCAGTCAGTACAAAAATACGTAAGAGTGAGTCATGATCACACTTAAGCATTTAACTGCAAATGAGTTGACCAAGCGGTTTTTGTACTACAGTTCATGTTGTATGCGGCATAGTAGGCGTGCATTTTATGCTAAATTTTAAGTACACGTAAGAACAAGTAGACATGATATGAAATGCGAAACAGGTAATGCGTTACTTCTCGGATGACTTGAACAGTCACTCCAGCACTCTTCATTTTCCTACTTTCTTCCCATTAGTCATTTCATTGCGGTTCAGTCCACTGCGGAATTTAGAGCCTGTTTAGTTCATATTTGTCTTTCAAATTTCAGTTTACTGTCAAAATGCAAGCATTTCCCAAGAAAGCTCGATGGTATTCCTGGAAGAAGGGCAATGTGACAAGGAGAATGTTTGTACCGATAGAAGTACCTACAACAATTCCATGCGATCATCAAGGCGCAAGAGTGGAGTCCCCGTCAAGTGCTCCACATACAAATATAGGCGTGGGTGGGCAAACTCCTCCTGGAGAAGAAAGTCGCGTTGATATGGACTTGGAGGAGGTTTCAAATGGTGTCAGCGTTTCTCAAGGAAATGGAAGCGTTGAAGAAAAGATAGTTGAAGGTGTCGAGAATCGACGTGGAGAAAATGGTCGAGATAAAGTGCAAACTGACATCAACCAAGTGTCTCGACCCTATTGTACGTACAGTGGGGGACGAAGAGATTTTGTGCCAATTTGCGTGATTATTGGAGGAGTTATATCAGGTGGGTTAGTTCTAGCGGAACGGGAACGAGACGACATTGAGGAGGAGAAGAATGGAGTTGGGAGGTGTGATGGAGCCCATAGCGGAGATATACAGACTAGAGAAAATTTTGAGGTGTTGGGAGGGGAAAGTGGCAACCAGATTGGTGTGAAACCGGAAGTAAGGGATGCTTCTATTCAGTGCGATATCTTGAAATGTGGTGAGGGGAACCAAAGACGGATTGTCTTATCGGTGTCGGAACACCCTTCTCTAGATTTGGGGTTACCCGCGCCCCATCAGATGGTCAATCATGTTTGAGAAACCGATATTCCCGAGGATTCTCCAAATCAAGATTGTGTGTGTGGGAATGAAAATATTAGTTTAAATTGACATCTTTCTTTTAGAAGAATCCGAAGGCTAATATTTTTTTATTGTGGATGCAACTAGTCTTAAAAAATTTAAGCAGTAATGAAATAATAATCAATCTCTTACATATTTTAATGAAGTTTTTAAAATTTATAAATATTTATATTAATGCAAACTAAAATACAATCTGTGAAAGAAATTTTTCTTGTAATTTTTGTTCAACAATTGATTAAAGCTTTGCTTACTCACCAGGAATAATTAAGCAGCCTGCAGTTATAGCGTAAATCTAGATTAATGCACTCTGCAAAAATTGAAACATTAAACTTGCATAAACATTCAAGTTTGCAATAATAAATTCATTCAGTTATAAATCATCATTATCTTACAAAGACCTTTTTGTCATAATCGTCATAACAAAATGAATGCATCTTCTTCAATGGGGATGGATACAATCGGCCCAAACTCGAATTTCCGGGAAAACCAATCAAGCAGAAATTATTTTGTTTTGATGCAAGTGAAAACGTTTGGAATAAAAATCTCTTTCAGTGGAGTATTCCTTGCGCGGGGAATTAAAAAGCGGATAGTTCACATCCGTCCTGGGCTTGGAAGATGAGCAAAAATCTATGACACTATTCTAAAATATTTGTCTGGAAATATGTATCCATACAATATTTATTTGATACAGTAGTTCCACAGTTTTGTCATAAATGACCCCTTAATAGGATGAGACAATGTAAGGCTGACCTCTTAATATGTGTAGAGATATGTCGTCGTTTTAATGGCATTACTATAATGGTAATGATAACATTTAAATTGTAATTTGATACTGTCGGTTATTAGTATTTTGGTAATGAGTAGTGGCAGAATGAATTCATACATAAAATATATTGTGTGCACCCATCAATACATATGTACGAAATGGAAGCGTTCAGGCAATCGCTGGAAACACAGTTGTAAGCTCAACTAGTTCTATTCACAAACCAAACCCATTTTCAATGATTTTTTTAAAAGCAAAATTGTATTTTCTGGTATTTTGTTAACAGTAACATTTTGGATTTCAACCCTGCAAGTTAGAAACAAATGTAAGGATTTCCAGTTCTACATTAAGTTTACTTTTTATTACATTTTTCTTTCATTTTAAGCATCTTACCCGAGCATATAACTTTTATACAAAATAAAGTTTTAAAATCTAAAAATAACTTAACATTTATAATGAGAACATTTGTTACTCATAAATTGGCATCTTAACATAGTAAATGACTTCAGTTTGTCACCCGTATCGTTGATACTTTTAAATGAAGTGTAAATTGCAGTAAATTCAGATTACAGAGGATTTTATTCTCATTTTAACGCACAAGCTTCAGTGAAATACTTTGTTCTGTTTTCTCTGTTCCTATATGCCCTTCTATTGGTTTATAAACAGGCTACCGAAAACCGTCTTTTGGTTACTGCACTCATTCTGGTTCCCTTCACTTTTTCAAGCCCATTGAGTATTTATTATACATTTTGTGATAGTCTGCGTATCTGTTGCTGCGATGCTCAGCTGAGAGGAGCAAAACAGTGTTGACTAGAGTGAGAAATACAAGCAGAGAGGCTATTAATAGCTAGTAATCACGTTCTCGTTTCAAAGTGCAACTGAATTTTGGTTAATAACTAATTATTCCGATACTTAATGGGTGCAAATATACTTAATTACGGTTCCCTGATTGTATATACTTGCTGTGTCATCTATGAGCTTAACAATGTTTTATTTGAAGTTAACTTTATTTAATACATCAATAAATTGTAAGCAAGCTTAAATTTTAAATTAATTACTTTCAATTTAAAGACAACATTTTCGTCTGTTAGTTCCGAGTCAGTTTTGTTTAGTTTTAAAGCAGCAGTCGACAATTTGACATTGATCTGACGTTTCCCAGTAGTACTTGAGGAAAATGATCCACCATCATAACAAATTCTTCATGACCCCAACTAATTCTTTACCAGTATTTGAAAACGCGATTGCTCTTCCAACTCAAAATGCAGTTCCAACAAAGTCCATGTCTCTTTGCCAAAGTTTTCAGGACATGGAGTCTCGCTAAAATTGATGTAATGGAGGTCAAGAAAGGATTTCCTGTTCAAAAGTACTCTCTATGGTAAGCCCTTTTACTAGTACAATAATTAATTATGGTTATCTAATATTAGTACAACGTTTACGTTAAACCCATTTCTAATATTTTTATAGGCAAGCCGTATTATGTCACTGAATTTGAAAACCGATAAGATTGAAACATTCCTCCAAAAATTGGTTTCAGTTTTAAAAGTAAATAACTCTGAAAACTGTCAGTCGGTCTACTCCAAATGCTTGGGACAACCGTACGGATGCACTCGTAAAAACTGTGGAATAAATTAGGGTGGAGGTGGTAAGTTTCAGAATAATTAACTTTTTTATCGCAAATTGATTGCTTATGTAATAAGGACGTTTATGAAGTACCTGTACGTTTATGAGGAAAAATGACGAATATTTTTTATGTTGAAATGTAATTGTACTCATGTGTGATGAATCAACTATAGGACTTTTAAAAAGTGTCAAGACTGATGAATGTGATGCGCCTCTGGACAACGGAATTGAAGCGTTGAGTCTGAATGAGATCGAGAAGCTTATCAAAGAGGGACTGATAGGAAGATAGGTGGAATCCCTAGAATCCCTGGTGGTAAGCGAAAGGTGATAATAATTTATTTTCCCCGTATTTCCAGTATTTTTATTTCGGCTAAATTATGAAATTTTGTAAGCTAAATGGCTAATAGAATAACAGGAAGGTTAAAAGTCCAAACTAAGGGCAACTATTTACAAATTTTACCCCAAGTTAATTTTTCAGAAAATCAAATGAAGTACATAACTTAAGTATTTAAGATGTTATGTGAAAACTAAATTACGTAGATGGATACACAAACATTTAATCTGATAATAGTATTATAAAATTAATTACAGTCACAATTACAAAATTTCTATACATGATGAAAATATGGTCACTAGAATGTAAAAAAAACTGGCTATTAAAATAGGCAGGCTTAAATTAAAATTGAATTTAACTTCGGTTTAAAAATGCTATAAATTTTATCTGGCTATAAATGTAGGAACTATGGTAGTTTTACAGAACCAAACTGTAAAATAATTCATGTGATATTTTATATTTTGGGATATCTGTTTGTATAGAGACAAGATAATAAGCGGCGGCCAAATTGTCGTCTTCAACCAGCAGGTTCTTCGACTGGTGCAGAAATTTGCCTGACGAGTTATTTCTCAGCCTCGAATCTCCATCAGGACCCGTTTGCTGATTTTCTTTTGGAGAGCCTCAGCAGATAGCTAAAAATGACACAGATACCTAAAATCTAGATATAAAAGCTTTAAATCTTGTTTAATTTTAAATGACTTTGTATTTAAAGTTACTTAATTGTTTCTTTCGTTATCTAATAAGCAACAAGTGTAGGTTCTATTTATTGAACAGTGACTTTTATAAAGAAAAAACAATTGTGACTTTCGCTGTAAAAACCATATTGTCTAAAAACTGAAATTATTTCAGCAACATTATTTGTCTTTCAAATTAAACAATATGGTTTTAGTAAGCACCTCCAGTTGAAAGCTTTTTAAATTTCATAGATTAAATAAAACTCTTGTATGGTTCTAAATCAGGAAAACTAGATTTATTTTATTTGATTTACACTTTATTAGGTTTGTCGTGATTACTAAATTTTCCTCATTAATTTTGTTACGTGTATGATTAAAAGTCAGTTTGTCGAAAAGTTAAGGAGTGTTGAAACTTTTAACATTTGAATAAAATTTTGGCTGAGAGTAAAACACTCAATTTAGGGATTTTTGATGGAGGGCCTGCTTCAAGCTTTTGTAATCACTAAGCAAATTGTAGGCTGATCTTAAAGGCTTTCAAGATTGTGAAGCGATCTGAATATTTGAATCTAGATTACCTAGAGTTCAAGTATTTTGTCTCGTTTTAAAAATGAAATCACCAACCATAGGCAGATAAATGTACGCACATTTGTGGAAGAAAAAGTTACATTGTTTAAAGTTAACTATTCTGTAAAATGGAAGATTGTTTTGAATCCAATATATCATTTCAATGGTTTGTAGAACTTATTATACTAGCAGTCGTAATATTTAGGTACCTGCATGCATAACTTGTGTATGCACACATCACATGAATACACACATACGCTTTTGCATAAACTGTTCTCCAGAAACGAGTTGATGGGGTCGTCCACACATACTGTTACGGATGATACCAATTTTTCTTTAAGCGCATAACCACAG
>JAQIXX010007149.1:0-11233 GCA_034700605.1 Willowsia nigromaculata | reverse complement strand
AATAGTGGCAAAAGCTCCAAGTGAAACGCCACTATGAAAATCGTCAAAATAGTGGCAATTAATACGCACATAGTGACATGTGTATTTTAGATAGTGACGAAAAATCCCTTCCCAATCATAATAATGTCAAGGAAATTTTTTTCCCCTAAAATCCCTCCCTATTACACACTTTCTATTGTTCCACCCGCAATTTAGGACACCATCAGTGGATAGCCCCAAACTGTTAGGTGTTCTCTGGGGTGAGTTGAAACAGAGACATAGACTTCACAAGAAAAGCATACCTACCTGCTTCATCTTGGCAGTGAGATTCTTGATGGTAGCCTTGAATTCAATTTCAGTTTGACGAGCCTAAAAAATATGATTAAAAATATGTGTGTTCGGAGGAATGAATCTGAACAAAAATTTGCCAAATTTTTTGAAATTATGGACCTTTTCCTCGGATACTTCCAGTGACTTCAAGTTGTTACCTACGACCTTCAACTCTTCCTCCAGCTCAAGAAGCTTCCTAAAAATTATAACATTAAATCATAGTATAAATTATGTCCATTATCATCATATCATTAAAATTGGGGACAATTTATTTCGTACATTTCACAAGTGTTGGCTCTGTCGTCAGCGATTTCAACTTCCTGCTCAACAATGGCCAAATTCTGACCAACCTGTTATCACAAAATTTAAGGTGGTTATAAATTACTTGACTGAAAATGAATTTTTAGAAAAGGAAATAATATGAACTTTTAGTAGCAAGCAAAATAAATATTCAATAAACGAACTCACCTCGTCACATTTCCTGTCGTTTTCCTCAGCAAGGGAAGTCGCTTCCTTAAGCTGGGCTTCAAGTGACTTCATGCGCTCTGTAGTTTCAGCAGCGCGGTTCTCCAGTACCTTACGCATGCTATAAATCAAAGCATTTATGAAATTAAATTAACTTAATTAATTAAGAGAAAAGAAAATTCATATTCCCAATTTAAAAACTATTTCATGGAGACAATATACCGTTCTGAGTCGTCACCTTGTTGCATCGTCTGAATAAGATTAAAGCTGGCTGTCTTCAGCTTCTCCTCAGTGTCCTCAAATTTCTCCTCAATTTGCTGGACTTTTTTGCCCAGTGAGTTTAGTTCCAATTCAGCCTTTCCAAAATTATAATATGATATTCTTCCAGCATTATTTTAACATAAAAAGTGTTTAGGGGGACACATAAAATGAGACATTTCAATCCAGATCTACCTGAATGAAAGATGACGGGTTCCAACAACAAAAGGTTTACCAGGGCATAACACAAATGGCACATTTGGTCAAAATTGTCTTCTTTTAGGGTAAGGTGAGGACAGGTGTGTGGTGTATTTCATTCTGCTTACGTGCATGTTTGGCCACCTGTACATTATCTATCTCTTTGTTTCCATCAAGAGCATAATTTATGGCTCAAGTACAAATAAGGTGGGTATACAAAGGCTAGATTGAGAGCGTGGGAAAAGTTTCTGTGGTGAAACCAACAAATAGGTATGGCTTATAAGGTAAAAAGTTTTTAGGGAAGAATAAAACTAAAAAATATATGCATGTTTTACATACGGCAGTAAGGGCTTTCTCCTTAGCCTCGAGATTAGCATTGGTTTTAATTAGGTTCTCTTGAGCTGCCGCATATTCGGTCTCCAGTTGAGCGAAACGCTTTTTAAGCTCTTCCACCTCCTCAGAAGTTTTCTGGACTCTGGTTTCAGCAGTCCGGGCCGTTTGCTCCATCGTGTCACATTTATCCTGGGCATTGTCCTTCTCCGTCTTCATATGCTGCATCTTCTTCTTGATTGCCTCCATCTTGGATTTTTATTTGAGGGTGGGAAACCCTTCAGGAGATGCGACACTTAAAAAGGGTCACAAAAACACAAATGCACAAGGTGAAAATATTTATATGATTTAAGTGTAAATTTTTATGCAAAATTTTTTTAGCACTTTTTAGCACAAAAAATCTGAAAATTTAGGCAAAATTATGAAAATTATGGTTTTATTTTTAAGCACCTTAAAAAAAGAAAATGGAAACGAGCAGATGAAGCTGACGAGAGAAGGATCCAGGTAAAAGATCGGAGCTGAAATGTTACTGAAATAAATCTGTGAGTATGCCAAAACAAGTGCTAAATGTAAAAAATGTATGCCGTTCTTCAAAACGTGTAGATGGTGAGAATGTATGGGGTCATTAGATGTGCAACAATATATTCATGGCAAAATGCGGGAGACAAAAGAACTCCATTTCCTTTATAATTTGAGCAAGTTATATATAGAATGAGCCCAGATATGAGCTTAGGATGAACATTAAAGCTTGCATCGGCAATTTCCACCTGGGACATTACGGAGGGGAAGAAGTGTTTCGACAGTATTGACTATCATCGCCATCATTATCATTATCGTCGTGAGTGATACGGATGGTGGAATGCATTGTGTTGTTTGGCTTATGTATCCATACACACATATAAATCAACAGTGTACGATGCGTGCCCACATTTTCCGGCTGCTAAAAACCCCCAGAATTTAATACAGATTCACTAGCAGTCCAGATAACATAAGTGATCTTGCAACCCTAGAAATCGCGAATTTTTTTACTAGTCTCCAATAACCATTAGTAGGTTTTCATTAAAACAGTACATGCTGGAGCATGTTAAAACGATCATAGTCTGCAAATTTTGAAATTTTTCATGCACAAAATTCGGCATCTCAGAATAATAAAAGTTGTAGCTGAGTTCCAATCCCTGTAAAAGCTTCAAATTTAAGTGAGGTCTCAGCTCCTATAAGCCTTGAGGAGGTTGATGTGAGCCCCAGCTCAAAGAAAAGCCTTCAAATAAAGTAAATAAACTCCCAACTTTCAAACAGATTAAAATAATTCACGCGTATTTAAAATGCTATAAGTGGTTCCCGGCATCAAAATGTGATCCCTTTAATGACAGCAGGCATGTTGAGCTAAAAAGTATTAAATTTTGATTAAAATTCTTATAAGGTTGCTGTAGTAAAAGTACTTCAAGTACTTTCCAACAGAAGCCGCAAATTAGTTACTAGATGATTTGATACTTTCCGTTTACAATCTCATTGCATTAAGTTTACAATAAGATAAGCGTACTAGAACTCATGCTAGTCTGCATTCACGCAAGTCGCACAATGTGAGACGGGCTTCCTAGTTTAAAACCAAAATAAGCTTTACACATAAAATGTTTCATCGATCGAGTTCCTAAGGATAATATACCGTTAATTCGCAAATAAACTCCGCGGCGTCAAGTTGGGGGAGGCAGGTATTTAAGTGGGAGTGTTTTAAAGGCTGTACCGATATTTCACTCAATATTACAGTACCAAGGTCAAAATACAAGACCAATTGTGTATATAAACTAATTTAAACTTTGTAAATGCAAATAGATGAATTGCCAGCATATTTCTCAATTAATTAGTTTGTGTACAGTTTGTTGGATAAATAGGGAAAGTATTGAGAGAGTACATATATTTAAGTACTTTTCAACTTTTTAGTCAGGGGCGACTATTTGAGTGTTTTGTAATTTATGGTTGGCGTGCATTTTAGACTTTACGGTAATGATACTACAAACAAATAAAAAGAGTGGGAGAGACAGTTACAAGTATACCGATCATCTTCTGAGATGAGACACAAAGTATTTCCAATTAAAACTTTTGTTAATGATCCCAAAGCTGAATGTTCAAAAGGTCATATTTAATAACAAAATTCATGAATAGTGGACCAACTAAACGGAATACATAGTAATTTGTCTCATTAAAATTCTCACGTGAGCTGGCAAACTACTAGTTAATTTATGTGAAAATTACATGCATAATCTGAGTGACGTATCATCAACATTTTTTTAAATGATGGGTGAATTGTTGTTAGAAGTGTAATCACTCATTGATGGCTATTTCTCCTCTATGTGCGGTTATTTTTGAAGAAGCATGACAAATTCTGACAAGCTGAAAAGCGAATTCTTTTTATACGTTTGTTTGATTTGCAGCATTGTTTTTCTGTTTAGAGTAAAGGCAAATGACATAATAATGTCACCAATTTTTGTGACATGAACCCACCAACACATTTCCTGACGATGAGACGCCAATGGGTTCAAAGCCGTGAAGAAATAAAAAGCTTTATTACTCCCAGGGTCGTCACCCATAACGGTAAGGTGCCTAGATTCCAACAAAAAGATTTTCCCAATAGTGTAAATGCATAAAGTTATATATTGTTCCACATGCATCTTAAGCCCCCAAACAGAAATGCAAAAAAATGCATTGAAATAGCTTTGCAAAATATCAAGTCCATTGAGATCTGGTAGATTTATATTTAGAAGCACGCAAGTGTGAAGTGATGAATGTGTGTATTGCAATTCAATCTTACTTTTGGGATTCCCAACAACTCACGTGAAATCATCAAAATGAGTAGTAAATGCTTAAGAGCAACAAGCAAAAAAAGCTTATCATTAGGTATCTATCTCCCATAATTCTCATTTGTTGTTCCATATAGTATATAGACCCATAGACCTTCTCAGTCCATCAAGCATTGTAATCTGCCTTCTGTGAGGTATTGAGTGTCATCCGGATTCAGTTTACACCTTAGAATTGCAACCTTCTGTTTCAGTCTGTTGGCACATGGAGCCAACACTAGCATAAAAACAGAGATTTCAGAAAACAGATAAAAAACATCATGAAATAAAATAGATAGCTGGCAGAATGAGAAGTGACGGTTATTATGACCTGATATTTTTCCCATTTTTGCAAAACAAATCAACTGCCTCTTCTTCTGTTTTGGGGTATAAAAGCTGTAAATTCATTGCTACGTTACATAATATTTAGTATCCCCATAAAAATCACTTTTTAGTTTAGCCAGTTTTTTGACTGATTACGGCAATTTCAATTTTAAATATAAATATATGAATTCTAAAATGATATGAAACTATAAATTGACTTACAGGAGCAGGCAAGACAACTCCTTGGCAAGTCAAAAGTTCAAACAATTCATCCTCTGCTGCAAAAAAAAAACTAAAGTAAAAATACCTGAGGCTTGCCAAACTGATCTAATTTTAATCTCCGCTGCCACACAGAAATAAGTGCAGCTATTGAAAAACCCAGCCACCTTACGTGTGGCGTAAAAAAAAGAACAAAAAAGATTGCAATGCATTTCAACTCATTAGACACGGTTTTTTTTGGCTCCGTCTACTGCTGAAAATGTCACAGTATATCATGTGAAGTGATAGAATGTCTTCATATAATTTATCCATAAGCATGTATGTTTCATATATGTATGCACAAGACAGACAAAAACATATAAAGGAAATTAGTTCTCAGGAATAAACAATATATATGCGCATTTTATTAAAAATCGCACTATGCTACTAACAACTCATTAGTAATTTTTGGCCAATTTGTGCTGTTCGGAATAGAGAGAGAGAGAAATGAAATAATCTACTGAAAAATTGAGCAGTCGTATAAAACCCATTTCGAGGGAGGAGAACAAGAAATCACATAATATCCATTATTTTAATAGCCTGTCATCTCAGAGAACGTGGTCTCCAATTCTGTGGTGATCGACTTGAATTTCTCTTGTTCGTTCTTCAGCTCATCTGTAAATCAAATGAAAATGCACATGTGCTTTAAATGCTACTCGCTTTGTCGTCCTTTAAAATATATTTTTAAATTTGTATCTTTGAAATGCTGACCTTCAATCCTGTCAACTTCCTTCAACAATTTCTGGACAGTTCGCTCAGCAAACTCAGCACGGGCCTCGGCCTTTAAAAACATCCAAATGATAAATGTATTTCTGGGGCAATTTGAAACAGACAGAAAGAATTTACGCTAAAAAAATATGCGTACCTGTTTCATCTTGGCAGTGAGGTTCTTGATTACAGACTTAAATTCAATTTCAGTTTGACGAGCCTATAAATTAATAAAAAGTGAAAGTTAGCCGGACTGAATGAAATGGCGAGACAAAAATTTAACCAAATATAAGGTCAAATTATGTAACGTGGAGTTTACCTTTTCCTCGGACACTTCCAATGACTTTAAGTTGTTACCGACGACCTTCAACTCTTCCTCAAGCTCCAGGAGCTTCCTGCAAGATTTATGGACAATTTTTAATAAAAAATATATATGTACATTATTATCATGAAATCTCATGATCTCAGAAGAACCAATTTATTCGAAAAGTAAAAATAATTATAAAGGCCGTGCATTTCGCAGGTGTTGGCACGGTCATCAGCCATTTCAACTTCCTGCTCAGTAATGGCCAAATTCTGGCCAACCTATAATCACCAAATATGATAACAAAAAATGTGTGAATAATACTGAATTGAATGTATGTCAAGCAGAACATGGCCTTTAGGACACTTGCCAAAAAAAACACAAGTAAAAGACTCCTTGTCTATGAACAGGACAAAATTACCGACTGTTTTGTTTTTTACAAATTTTTACGGATTTTTTAGTTTAGAAAAACGATTATTTTGGAATGGAACCAACCTCATCGCATTTCCTGTCGTTCTCCTCAGCGAGGGAGGTGGCTTCCTTAAGTTGAGCCTCTAGTGTCTTCATACGCTCAGTATTTTCAGCAGCGCGGTTCTCCAGCACCTTACGCATACTGTAAAATGACCAAAATTTATTGAATGAAACTTATGAAAATAATTGTTTTGAAAATTGATCTCGTCTTGATTTATGGAAGTACCGCTCAGAGTCATCACCAGAATGCATTGTTGTGACAAGTGAAGCACTGGCGGCCTTCAGCTTCTCCTCAGTGTCCTCAAATTTCTCCTCAACTTGTTGCACTTTACGACCCAAAGCGTTCAGTTCCATTTCAGCCTTTTCAATATTAAAAAAACGGGTTTTATAAGCATTTGGATTAAAAGACATTAAGACATGTTTGGGGGAGACATGAGACATTTCATTTCAGATCTACCTGAATGAACGAAGGGTTCCATTAAAGTTACCAAAGGCTTTAGACAAATTACACAGGTTGTGGAAATTGCTTGTCTTCTCTTAACAATAGGTAAGGGCAGGTGTGTGGTGTGTTTCAATCAGCTTACGTGCATGTTTGACCACCTGAAAATTATGTTTCTCTTTGTCTTTAGCAAGAGCATAATTTGTAGCAAATTGCAAAATGGTACTAGGTGTAAAGTGTGGGAAAGTTTAGGGGAATGGAATTTAAAAGCTAGAATATTGAGTACTGAGGTAGAATACAGATGCATAAATTTATGATGTTCTACATACGGCAGTAAGGGCTTTCTCCTTAGCCTCGAGATTAGCATTGGTTTTAATTAGGGTCTCTTGAATTGCTGCATATTCGACTTCCAGCTGAACTAAACGCTTCTTGAGACCGTCCACCTCCTCTGAAGTTTTTGAGACACGGGTGTCAGCAGCTCGGGCCTGTGCCTCCATCGTGTCACATTTGTCTTGGGAGTTGTCCTTCTCCACCTTCATCGCTTGCATCTTCTTCTTAATTGCCTCCATCTTGACTTTTTATTTGAGGGTGGAAACCCTTCTGGAGATATAAACTGGAAATAGGCACACAAACAAACACGGGCACAATTTTAATAATTTTTTATTGTAACAATGTAGTATAAAATTTCAACAAACAAAACCATCACTTTAAACAGAATAATTCCGCGTAACTCTGAGCATTAAAACTGAAAACATTTTTATTTTTATTTAAGTAACAAAAAAATAATTTATTTGGTAACAAACCTGAAAAAAGTAAAATGAAAACTAGCGGATGAAAATGAAGAGACAAGGATCTACGTGAAAGCTGTTATCTCAAGTGCTTCAAAAAGGAGCATGCATGCATGCCAAAGCAAAAGATGAAAAAAATAAATTACGCAGTTCTCCAAATAGTGTGCATAAAGAGGATGGAGAGAGTCATTAATAGCTTAGAAACCTCTTCACAATAACAAAAAAATTAGACAAAAGAACTCCAAATCTTTTGTAATATAAGTAGGTTATATATAGAATGAGCCCGGATAAGAGCTTTGTAAGAACATTACTACTTCCATTGACAATTTGCACCTGGGTCATTACTATTGCGGAAAAGTACTGTTTGTGATCATTATCTTTGTTGGTGTAGAGGATGGTGGCAAATTGGCACGTCTTTTTTGTTTTGTTTGCGTATCCATGCACAAATATAAATCAGCAGTGTCCGATGCGTTTTCATTACATGTATTGAAATGTATTTTATTAAACAGTGTTATCGGAATTCAGTCCATACAGTCTGATTTTAAATACACAAACAATCTGCAATAATATTGATAATTTTGTCAGTTTTCATTCCATGATACAGTTAGCATTTTTAAAAGCAGGCAGAGATCACATAATTTAAGGTTAATGAATGCACCCGTGATTTATAAATATGCCAGTCCCAAATAAATATAAATGAGCTCGCATTTCTGTGGAAACTTAAAATGAGGATGCAGTCCCCAAAAATCATGTGGTAAACTCGCAGCCACTCAAAAATTCAGAGTGAGTCCCAGTTCTAAGGAAACTTACCTTGAGCGCCTTGATAACGTAAGTGATCCCTCATTACCAAAAAAAATTCCAAGTCATTGAGAAATTTCTGCGTCAGCTAGTAGCTTTTTAGAGGGTAAATAAGCATGTCGCTCCCAAAATATTTAAATTAAATATAATTAAAATTACACTCAGTTCAAAATGAACTTTACACTTTCCTAACGTAAAGATTGAAATGAGCTTTATATGCTTATATAGAAGGCTTATGAAACTCCTTCGCCTGAAAATACTTAAACAATATTCCCTATCCGAATACACTTTCCCCTATCAAATGGGTGAAATCTAAGATATAGTGATATTTTAGGTTTCCATTGCCAAAAAATAATTAAGTCATTCACAGGTAGACTTACTTAGACTCGTGCTAGATGCCTAACATTGTAAGACGGGCTTTCTAGTTTTAAACAATTATATGCTTTTATTTTGCATAAAACAGTTAAGAGACTCACTTTATGTAGAAAATGCAACAAGTTTCTAAGACAGAGAGAGATTGCGATACGTGCAATTTGTGGTACACTATAATTCAGTCCTTGCCCCATAATGTAAGTTTCATATTTTCGTTATTCAACAGTTATGACCACCTACCTTGGTCTGACAAAGACACCAATTAATTTTCAATTGAATCTTCTCATGCTTAATTTATGAATTGAAAGATTTTGGAGACCGTGGAAATTTTTTTATCACAAAAAGTGTTATGCATGCATGGTAATGTATTTTTTTCATATTATGATTATGATAGAGAGTTATAAACTAAAAGTGAATGTCTAGAAGAATTGCCTCATTGAAGCCTTCATTTTGGCTTAAGCTAGCGGTCTTTCAGTTCAGCGTTAAAGAAAAGGCATATTGGCACAAATTTATTTCCGTAAAAGAACCCATCAACATTCTTTTCAGGAGGGCATCGAGTACTGCGAGTCTTCAGTAAAAATTGTGCTTTTTACTCACTATCTATTCCATTGGGATGCTTAGACTCAAAGAGAAAGATTCTTCACAGAGTATGGAAAGTGTCACACAATGATTTTCAAGTATAATTAATACCAATGCAGGAGTTGCAGTAAGGAGGAAATATGTATATAATTTATTTTGTATATATCTAATGTAATTCAATCTTTGTTTTTGGATTCTCCGCATCTGCCGTGAAGTGATCAACATGAGTAGCAAATGTTAATGTAGTATTCAACCTATTTCATAGAGATTTCCCATTAGGTTCACTTGTTTCTCGCAGAATACACTGATTCTTTTTTTACATCTCCACCAAGCATTTTGTGCTCTGTGAGTATTGAGTTGCATCCGGAGTTGGATGGCATTTGAGGATGTCAACTTTAATTATCACTTTTTTGGACCCAATGAACTAGCAAGAAAACAGAGAAGATATTTGGCAACACATGTAAATATTACAGATAGTTCAGAGAATATATAATGACGCACGTAGCATAGGAAGCATATTATTACTAAATTATATGTTTCATTATGTATGCGTAAGATGTATGAAAACATAATGAGAAAATATGCTTAGGTTTAGCAAATTTTTAAAATTTATAAGTCAGGTATGTTTTATGAGGATGCAATTTTTATAAAGCGGCGGATTACAAACCTTATTTTTAAAATGGTATAACATTAAAACGTAGTAGTACTCTTGCTGGCAACGGGTAAACATACAAGTAAAACGACATGAAAGGAGACATATGACAAATGTGTGTTATTCATGAACATTTGTCATATACTTTTTCCCCATAAGCATGTCCCAAGCCAAAAGTAATACGAAAATCTATAAGAAAATGAATTACTTAAACACTGTTTGGCTGTGTAAAATTTAAGCCATATTTTTAGCTTTTAAAATTCATGACGAATAAATGGTTCATTCTAAAATAAAGTGTTTGTACTGAGCATTCAAAACGTACAGTGTGTTACTGCAAGGATTATTCCAGCTTTTGTGTCGACAATACTTTATGAGCAGAGATTTGTGGTTAAATAAAACATTGAAAATGAATTAAAGATAAATTTAGACCTAAAAAAAGTAATTAACGAGATATTTAAGTACATGTTTATGCAATGTGTCATTATTATTAAATTCATAAATTTACTTTAAACAACAAGAGGGATGGAAGGAAGAGTCAAAATATGTAATATCCTCTTTTAGAAGTCGGAGAGAAAATGTTGTATTTAAATACTGTTGCTTTGGAAATAATTTAGTGTGTATTAAGCAGTTGAGTTTCGAGTATGTCAAGGATTTTATATATGTCTCTCTGCTTGATTGAAAGAAAAAGAAGAAATTAAGGAAAAAACTGAAAAACAATATTTTTATTCATGAAAACAGCAATTCATTGTGTTACGCATGTATTACATGCTTAAAGCCATAAAATTTAGTGAATATACATTAAAACATTAACTCATGATGTATGTCTAGATCTCCAAACACTGACTGTTTCGGGCAAGCTATGTTCAAATAGTGTAAATTTTTCCTAGTTTGAATTTGTGTCATTAACAATTTTTCGAGCTTCGGGAAGTTAAAAAATTACGTATTGAAAAATACTACTAATGATAATAGCTACAAAATTGCTGATACGGTTATACCTAATTACTAGTCACTATAGGGCAGAAAAAAACAACTTTACTGAAGTTTCCTGTGACTAAAGTCAGTGGACTTCACCATTGATATTGATATTGCCAAATTTATTCAAGTGAAATAATTTAATAGTTACATTATTTAAATCACTTAGGAGACAAA
>JAQIXX010007148.1:0-11233 GCA_034700605.1 Willowsia nigromaculata | reverse complement strand
TGTGTCAGGAATGGCAAGCATATATCCATACGATGAATGGGTGGGAATTTTTCGATTTGGATCTGGATTCTAGAAAAGTCATTAATGTATTGACAAAATGACAATAGATACCTTGATTTGCATAAGCATTTAATATAAAACTGGTAATGCGACTGTAAAAATTTTTTGCATGGTTTACAGTTGTTATATAAATCAATGATTAAGCTTCTTATGTCATGGAAATGTGTCATAAGCTATGGTTGCTTTACAAAATGCAGAAGTTGTTGGCTTTAGGATGCATGATTATTGTATTTTGTTCCTTAAAAACTTTAAATGTAACGACATATAAAATTGTGAGGCATATTCAAAGTATATTTACATGTTTTCCTAATAAACAGCTCCCTGAGATTCATTAAAAACATTAACATGTCTTTTACTTCCGTGCTAACATGTTTTTTAAGTTGATAGTAATTGTAAAGTGAAAGCTACGAAAAAATAATAGAATTTTTTGTTTTACGTAGGCACACTTATGCGTGTTGGTTTCATTATGTAAAAGATAAAACTCATAATATGAAATATTATTTCAATATTTCAGCATAATGATAGATATGAACAAATCTTAATTAGTAATCCTGACATACATTCTTGAATAACGTGTTTACCTTCATGAACGACGTTAATTGATCCTCGTTTTCGACTGGTTGCAATGAATAAAATATTACATCTGGTTGGAGTAAATTAAAATCTTTAGAAACATTTAAGTCCGTTATTGTAACTTCATTATCAACAACAAGCACCCATTTCCGAACGTTAGTAAATAAATCTTTAAAGGTAACATTATTCTTTGGCCACACTTTTAGAAAATTTGAAAAAAGCTTGTAAGGAAGCAAAATAGTTGTGACAGTGTCATTAAACAGTTGATTACACTTTCCTGCAAGATGATTTAACTGGTCAATAACAATAATTGGGTCTTTATGATATGGAAAATGATCTTGATAATTATCAGTATCTGTACTTGAAACAACAAATTGCATCCAGACTTCAACTTTTAAAGGTGTTTCCCTATTTAGTTGATTAAAACGAGCCACTGCTTCCGGTGCCAAAAACAAACTCGTTTCTATGCATTGAAAAGTTATTTAGGTACTTTGTAAACATTTCTTACATTTACAATATATTTGCTTTTAGCTTTTATGATATATAGAATAGTACCTTGATTCAGGTCATATTGCGATATTTTCACACAAACTCGTTGAAATTTGCTAGAAACTATTTTGATGAACGGTATTATATCTATAGGGCTGTAACGGAATGGATTATATTTGTCTAGAATAGACACGTACGGATCAAAAACTACAATTGGTTGGCTGTCAGAAGTCTGTAAAAATAGCAAATCGCTATAAATTTTTTAAAATATAAATCGTAAGACATTTTTATAGTAAAGAATGGTAAAGGCTTTCATACTTTATTTATTTTAAATCCATTAGAAAGTTCTGAATCCATAATAAAAACTAAAAGGATCCATGAGACTTTGAATACTATTTTGAGAAAAATTTCCATAGCTGAACACAGAATATGAAAACCCTACAAATTTAACGATGTGATTTTTTTCTGTTATGTTCACATACTGAATGACGGCTAAAAAGAATGAAGTTTTGTAGAAACTGTCAACTATTATGTAGAAACATAAACCTCTTCTTATCTATTCTTAAAACCTCAAATACAGTTTACATAATGTTGATAGATAGTTAGGTAATTTATATATGTTTAATATGTAACAACGAAATAATAATTATGTAATAATAATTATAAATAATTTGATTTTCTACAAGATGCTTATAATTTTACTATAATTGTAGGAAGATCTAGACCGCACTAAATTAATGTATATTACCCGTTTCAAGACCACGTCATCCAGTAACTTTGTATTGCAACTATTTACACCACACATTATTCCTGAATTCAATGAATTTTTATTTTCAACCACATTGGCAAACATTTAAAGACTAAGTTCCTGAACCAAATACTAATTAGCCATTATATACATGTATATAATTAGGATTGGGTTAAAAACGATCAATTTCTATTGCCTTTAAAAAGTTTAATGTAGATTCATTTCATGTTTACGTAAAATGTTACATATTTCACGCTGGTGCCATGTATGCAAAAGCAATTTATTTCCTTAAATCGCAAAAAACGTAATTTCCTGGAACAATGGTACATAGAAGTTAGAAGCCTGTATAAATAAAAAACTAGCAGACTTTCCACCGCGATAAAAACTAATAAATAATGAACGGCTTTTCCTGGAACGATTTGCAATTTTGGTCGCTATTTATACCGCCTAAGCTTCCGGTGGTAACCCAACTTACCATTGGTAATGAACAAATTTAGCAGCAAAAATGTCACCAAAATTATCTTTTAAAAGACGAGACGTAGACTTAAAAGTAGAATTAAGCAAACATTTCTTAGAATTATTGTCTTCGTTCTGCGTATAACAGCAAAATTCATATGATGCATATATTTGTTTAAACTAAACTGACCTGGATAAATAAGAAAGGATAGGAGAAGAAAAAACGTTTGTAAGAAAGAATATACGATACATGAACCAGCATGCACTTTGTAATTTATGGTTGTACTATTTTTTATTATGACAAATGCTGTACTCAACGCTGCAAACTTAGATAAAAAACTATATGCACTTTCAGCACAATAACCTGCTATCACAGCACATGTTATGATCTCGGCTCTTACGTATTTTTTTCTTATAAATTTTGCGCATGCAGAACTTACCAAATTACATTTTATGATGAAATACGATGAATTTTCATGAAGTGAGATGAAATGGGATGAAAATGCTCGAGTATTGCAAAGACAAACGAGATAAAAGACGTTTTTATTCTGTGACTGTAGTGATGTTAAGCATATTGATCTCTTATGCCAAGAATCAGTTTAAGCTTCAGAACGATACAGGAAGGTGCATAAAATATTTTCAACATTCTTTCGAGCTACGGACGACGTATTTTTAAAAGTCAGTATTAGCATCAAAATCAGAACGCTTAATAATTTTCCAGTTTATAAAATATAAAATTTCAAGCCTTTAAGTTTGTGTGATTTTCACCGTATTTTTAGAAACCTTTCTCATACTTGGATTCAAAAAAGAATTGGTCAAAACCCTTGTATTTGAGCAAATGCAATGGACAATATTTGGGAAGCGGTATTTGCTCAAAATATCCTTAGTGATCCAGGGGCAAATATCTGCTATTGGGTCCTCTACATACCTGAATATGAAATACATGAAGTTTGGGAACACGTATGCCGTTTAACGATGGATGACGCTCTTGGTTATCGTGCCGCAATATCTCCTGATGTTATGGAGTATGGGTAAGTTTGTCATTTACGATGGAATTTGTAATATGAAGATCCTATAGGATTTGAAAAAGCAAATTGAAAAATGTTCGTGTTGCCGTTTTTTGCAGAAAACACAAAGGTCATTTTACTATTATTTTGGATACACCGCTTGCAAGGAAGGACCTTGTGTTTGTAAAGTTGGAAGAAAATGATTTAAGAGAATATATAATTGAATGGAAAGTGCGAAGAAAGTTCAACCACTCACCTTGAATACGATGTGCATTGCTGATGGATTTATATTAGAGATTCCTTTTACCATTAGACTGTGAAATATTATATATAATTTATGATTGAAAATTATTTAATTTTTTTGGTGCTGTTTTTATCTAATTTTGAATGCCAAATTGTTAAGTTATAAATTACTAAAATGCTAAAATTGTCAACTCATATAGTATTAAGCAGAGATATGAGATCAAAATGTTTGTCCTTAAAATCATGTTATTTATTTCGTTTTCTGGTTTAACATGTTTTAAGCACAAACATTTTGATCTCAATTCTCTGCTTAAAACTAACGACTAGTGTAAATCGCTTGAAACGGTTATCAAATCTTGTAATCATCATATAGTATCGTAATTTTTAATGCATACATAATAAACAAAACTTGTCATAAATTTTAGAGGTACTTTAATACTAAAAACAAGACAAAATATAGTGCTCAAAATTTCATTTTATTTAAGATAAGCTAATATACTTTACACATTTGATAATAGTAAGCCAGGGAACGTTTTTTAATGCTTGTCATATTATACTCTGTTTTTTTATTGCCAATTCCTAAAACTTGTGAGTTTAGGAGCATTGATATCTTGCTACTTGCCATGATAATTGTATTCCACATAAATATACAAAATACAAAGAATATCTCGGTCATTCATTTATCCTATACGTCTCATAAACCTATGAAACTGCTCATAAAATGAAATTGTTTTGTCTGGGGCTTGTACAAAAGTTACATTTTTACACTATCTACCGTGACAGGGCTAAAAATCCTACCCGGCTGCTGCTCAAGGTCATCTCACTTACATCATCTGTTTAGTCGATCACATGTAAATACCAAAACTAGCTGTATCTCGTGGAATTCTCTCCGAACCGCGTGTAAAACTACACTATAAAATTTACTTTATCAAAAACATTTACATAGCTAATTTAAATTTTACGTTTTATATTCACAAATAATTATCGTACATTTGTCAATAGTTCATTTCCCAATAAAGTAAATTTGTAAATGAGTTACAAAAAAATTCTCCAGTGTATTCATTTAAACTTCCTATAGAGGAATGTCTTCATCTCTGATTAACGCTGTACAGGAGAATAAAGATGAATCAGAACGCAAGGAAAAGATCAAAGAAATATTACGCTCCAATGGAAACATGGAACCGGTATCCCAGGTCACCATCAAAGACGCTGGTCTCAAAGGAGAAGGCTTTGCTAGCTTGACACAAATAGCAACAGTGGAATTTGTGAGTCCTCAAGTGCAACCTTTAAGTTTATTTTTGAAAATTGTAGCTCCGTCTCAAATAGAAACTCTGGAAGAAACAAAGTCGTTTGAGAAAGAGGCAACATTTTTTATGAGTTATGTCAATGCAGCTAACGACATGTGTAAGCGTAAAGGGTAAGCTAGAGTATCATTTAAAATGCATGCCAGCCAACCATACTTTAGGAAGCAAACATTTTTTTAATGATTAATGATGAAAATATTTTAATATAGACGTAATGGATTTCTAGACTTCTATCCAAAATGCTATAGTGGAGATGAAAAAATGATTGTGCTCGAGAACCTTGTGGGCTACAAAACTGTGAGTATGGATGAGCGACAGGATTTGGAGGAAGCCAAGTATGTGCAAGGAATTAACTTTATTTTAAAATTTCATTGGAACTAAAACCATTTCGACTTTTATATTGTCTTCCCCATTAGAGCGGGAATCGTAACACTCGCAAAACATTATGCTATTTCACATGTCATGATTAAGGAATGTGGAGGTGCCAAGAAATTCTTTGAAATGTTCCCAAATCTCGACTACGAAGCTTACGACAAACCAATATTTACTGCAATGTTGGAGCCTTTAATTGACGGTACAATTAACCCTTTCATTAAACTTCTAGAGGTAAAATCATATTAAATAATTTTCAAACATTTATAGGCAATATCCAGCTTCTTAAAAATAGCTTAACTTTATTGTATTTCCACCCAAGGGGTGTTCCATTCCAGGGGCAAGCGCTGCAGCTTGTAAACTAAAAAGTTTCCTGGGGAAAGGATGGGGACTTATTTTGGACGCTTTGAAATACAATGAGAATGACAGATTACTTGGACTTGGTCATGGGTAAAATGGTCTAATAATCAATTAAGTTGCAAAATAATCAAGAGCCTTTTGCATTTTTAATAAATCCTTAATACAATTTTAGGGACTATTGGAACAATAATATGATGTTTCTAAGAGATAAAGAAACCAATAAAATAATACACCATGTTGCCATTGATTTTCAGGTTGGTTGAGCCAGTTAAAATTATTTTCAAAAACTATCGTAATTACAGGTGTTATATATTAATTGGTCGTTTTCAAAATTTGTAATCTGTTTTGCCTATTCTCAGGTTACACGATATGGTACGGCAGGAATAGATTTAGGATACTATTTATTCACAAGTGTTCAACCAAAAGTGAGACAAAATAAATTACATGAGCTACTGGAACTATTCATGAACACATTTAATTCGGTCACTGATGAGTTTGGCCATCCAGCAAATTTAACATTTGAGGTGGGACAAGCGATATTAAATGAAATACGTACAATATATTTGAAATTGGACTACAAGTATGATTTCTATCTAAACTATTTCAAAATAACTTTTAGGAAGTCTTCTTGGATTATCGAAAGAAACTCGGGTTTGGGTTCTGGCTAGGCTTGACTATAGCTGTTGGACCTGTAATGGCGATTTGCAAAGAATTAGAAATCGCAGATGTTGATCCAAACTCTTGGTTCAAGGTTTTGGGTGAATTAATGGGCAAATGGGCTGACAAAAATCCGGATAAAACTAGTGAAGTTGCGGAGGAATTAATTGGGTTGATGAAAGAGTACGAGGATATGAGTATCCACGAATAAGTTCATATTGTTATGCATGCCCAATGTCTATTTGATTGACTGGAGCGAAAAGCGTATTGAAAATCAAAGTGCCTACTTTATTTTGCTATACAGTTATTGATAATTACTAAAGTAATGTTTTATTAATATAATGCTTAAAGAATTCTGCAACAACAATAAACTAGATTGTGCTCAATCATTTTACTAACAGTATCCCTTACATTTATATCAATCGCTTTATTTTATAAATAGCAATTAACCAAAAAATTTCAATATTAAAAATAAATGCCAAAGATCAAAAACTTTGAAGAAGCTCTGCAAACGTAGGACGACTCTGTGGATTGACATGCCAACATTGTTGCATCACATTATACCTAACGGAATATCATATATTTTTTAATTTATTTAAAAATCATTAACAATTTATAACGATACATTAACTTTACACTTACATGTCATTTTCGTCATTATATTTTGGTTCTGGCAATCTCAATCCACTCTCTAGCATGTCTACAAAATTTAAGTCATAGGTCAGTTCTGGATACGGTTCATCTCCCAAAGTATAGATCTCCCAGAGAGTCACACCATACGCCCAAACGACATTCCTCTCATTAAATTTCTTCAACTGTAATGCCTGCGGAGACATCCATTTCCACGACAATGGCTCTAAATTCCTTGAAAGACCAAAATCACAAATTTTGGCCACTTTTTGTCCATTCAAAAGAACGTTTCTTGTGGCAATATCCGGATATACATTTTTGGACACCAAATATGCCATTCCATTACATATTTCACGTGACCAGCGGAACAAATCTTCTACGAGAGAATCGTTTAGAGAATTTTCGGTCATTGCCATCATCGTATTAACGGAAGTTGGTGTTTTCTCTGTCGGTGGTCTCATCCTCTGCAAATACTTATCTAGTAAGCCGAGCTGACAAATTTCCAGAAAAATATACACTTTACCAATTCTCACGTTTTGGGTGTATGCTCCCAACAATTCCACAACGTTCTCATGTTTCCCCAAATATGATAACACCTTAATCTCTAAAAGCAACTTGTTGATTCCAACTTTCTTCATAATATTATTGGATTTCATCACCTTTGTTGCAACGTATTTTGCTCCTGTATCCATTCTGACTATCTTTCCTCTGTACACATTACTAAACTCTCCGGATCCTAATTGTATCTCCTCAGAAATTGTAAATTGCTCTGGTGTCAATTCATAGTAATCTTTGTTGTAAGGTTTACTAAAAATATTGCTGTCATTTTCTAACGGATTGTTGTGCATTCCACCTTTGAAAAAGTTTTTGATCTCTGCTTTCGTCAAGATATTATCACGATTTGCTCGTCGTATCCATACAATTGTAGTGACTACCACGAAAAAGACTACGGTAATTACTGGCATTACGATGGCAAGTACTAGCGGATACTTTCGTTTTGTAATTGTAGCTTGATTTCGGGAACGCCATTCCAAATATTCAATTTTGTTAATGAAAGCATTACTAGCGCTGGTTGAACTAGGAATCCTTTCACTCACATCTCCATATTGATATTTCCACCAACCAACCTCACGCATATACCGACCTCTTGTTTCAAACCATCTATCTGTGTCTATCACATTGTTCAGTATTACCGTAGTATTCTCATGTTTTGCCCAATCACTCAGTTTCTGCAGATATTCGATATAATTTATGATATCAGAGTCGCTCTCATAAAATTTTGAGCTTGTACCATAATGCAACAGCATAAAGCTTATTTGTAAATCTTCTGTGATGTTAATTCGCTCTGCTAAGAATTTTTGGCACTCTGCAAACAAAACAATTGTTTGATTGAAAATTCTCTCCGGTCCTAGTTTTGTATTGTCTTCAGATTCCTCAAAAAATATTACAATCCTTTTTACATCAGGTTCCGACATATGCCGATCAAAGTGTTCTTTATCGTATGTACTTAATTTGTCAAATGAGGAACATAACGATATGTTAAAGGTGTAACCAAATGAATAATTTGCTATATTCACACTCTTCAGAATAGGCTGAAAATTATTATGGAAGTAGTTTACATCTTTATCAGTTTCATTGCCTACATATGGAAATACGTATGCTTTCACGGCTTCAAAGTATTGATTAGCCATAAATGCGATTACAGGTGAACTAATGAATTCCTTATTCGTCAGGGAAATATCTTTAAATAAATCACTCAAGTGAATACCAGGTAAGAACAGGAATGTAATATCAAGGTTGTACTTGATACTTGGTTTGTAACAACATACTCGACTTTCATCTCGAAAGACTTTCCTTCCGTTATTAGGGGAAACGTCGTGAATAAGTACCACAACCTTTTTAAAAATGGCAGCAATTTTATCATACAACTCATCCCTGTCTTCATTGGGAAGACGGTTATTAGTTCGTGTTCGGTTTCTATCAAACAAATTGAAAATGACTCCTACGTGGTCTCTGCTGACATTAAGTTTTGTTGGAGGGCGACGTAGTTCTTTTTCTGTGTCGTTCGTCTTAGGTTGAACGATGAGGTCAGATTTTTTAATGAATTTGTATTCAGCCGTTGATTTGTAACTTGGGTCTTCCAAAAGTCTCCACCACCCACTGGTTTTTTGCTCTACAGAATCTTCATATGGAGTGTCAAATGCTTTCGATATCATTGCGGTTTCAGAACTGTTCATGGCTAGATTCCATATTGATACTGTGCTTGTTTTATTGGATTTTCCGTTAATATCTGTGTCTGGAATGTTAAGTATATATCCAAATGATGAACGCCTAGCAAAACGTTTCCGATAAGGAGCCAATCTCTAGAGGAATCATTAGTTCAATTGAATGCATTAATAAATGATACAATAAGTTTTTTGTCTTTATGCCAAAATCAATGATTCAATTACAAAATTTTAAACTAAAACAAGAAAACAAAATTGATAAAATCTTAGTTTTTGATATCGTAACTTGTAACACTGTACCTCCATGCGTGACAAAAATTGACCCTCATTAGCAAACGGTAGCAATGAACAAAGTACCACGTCGGGATGAAGTAGTTCAAAATCCTCAAAAATGTTGGAGTCTGATATCATTGTGTCGTAGTCAACCACAAACCCCCATTTCTTTACATTAGTAAATGAAGCCTTAAGAGTACTGTTAATATTTTGTAGCACTTTTGTAAAAGCAGATGAAAGCTTGTAAGGAAGCAAAATAGTAGTAACAGTGTCATCCCATATTTGATTACTCTTTCCTGCAAGACTATTCAACTGGTCAATTAAAATGAGTAGGTTTTTAGGATATGAAACACTATCTTCGTTGTCATATTCGTTAATTGGCCCAACATATTTCATCCAGACTTCCATCTTTACAGATTCACTGACATTGACCTGGTTAAAATGAGCCACAGCTTCCGGCACCAAAGATAAACTCGTTTCTAAACTTTGACAGCATAGTATTTACTTGACATGTTTTAAGTACTTATAGTTGAATTTGTGATATACACCTATTACATACCTTCATCCATGTCATATTGTGATAACTGTACACACACTCGCTGAAATTTGGTCGAAACTGTTTCGATGAGTGGAAGCAGGTCCGTTTGGTTATAACGGAAGCGGTTGTACTTGTCTAGAATGGACACATACGGATCAAAAACTACAGCAACATTGTTGACAGAATTCTGTAAAAACATATTTTAAACATGTCTTATTATTAATGAAGATCTTAGAGCATTTATAGTAAAATGTTATGATAACAGCCAACCTACCTTATTGCTTAATAAATTATCAGAACTGATTGAATATTTAATTAAGCCCAGAAACATCCAGAAGGTGACAAATAAATATGTCAACATATTTTCTATAAATGTTAAGCGGATATGCGAGTTATACAAACAAAGTATTAGATGCTTTTGCATTGGGTATGTATTCTATATTGTATAGTTTGTTTGGGTGTAATTTTTTAACTTTGATTCCTTCAGATAACTCAATTTTAATTACTCTGAAACCTCAAATATGATCATGAAAAACTGGATTAAAAGTTAGTGACTTTGAATAAAAGTTAAAACGAATGTATTTTTCTTTACAATTTATTTTATGTCAACTTGAAACTGAATACTCCTACAATGGTTTTGTTTATCTGAGAACTATGATGCACAAAAGCTTAAAATGTATTTTAAAATATTTATCAAACCAAAATTTGTCGTTAGACACTGATAAGCGGTTTAAGTTTTCTATGTATGTATGTACAGAATTTATTTTGAACATTGTATTTTTCATCGACTGCTTAAATTATTATCATTATCTGGTTTGAAGCTCGACAAATCTATTTATATCCTGATAATCATTATAGTTTTCAGATGACACATAATATTCGGTTTCAGTTTATGCTAGATAAGATTTGGTTTCAAATTCTAGTACAAATCTTTGATTTGGCAAGAGTTGGTGTACATGAACACAGAACCAGTATGCTGATAATGGGAAAATATTTGTCGTTTCAAAACCACGTTTTCCGGTAAGTTTTTTTTTGCGTGTGCTAAACCAAATGCATTGTAATTAGAAGCCATACTTGTGTAGATTAATTAAAAGGTAATTTGCAATTGAAGAGAAGTAGTTCGAAAATATTCAGTTTTACTTATGCTAAGATTAGTGCATTGCCTTTGATACTAAAACATTGTTTGGCAATGTAATTTTTTTAACCACATTGGTTTTACGGTTTGTGGTAAAATGGATTATAAGTATTTAAGGATGGTTGTAGCGATATGCTTATTACGTTTAGTTAGTTTGAACTGG
>JAQIXX010007147.1:0-11234 GCA_034700605.1 Willowsia nigromaculata | reverse complement strand
AGCCATAGTGTACCATTCTTGGAGATGGTAGAGTGGTAATTTCCTAATGAGGGGGTATTCAGGTTTGAGAAACTGCTTTTACGTAAAAAGTCACTGAAGCAATGTAGTTCCAGGGCTTAAACTTTAATTTTGTATATATTCGTGATAGAAATGCGTTTTGAAACTATCTCGATTTAAATTATTCACCGTTGTGGGGATTTTGGGTAATCTGATGATCTTCCATGTAGTCGTCCTGAATCTGATACAGTTCTGCCTATCCGTGGTTTTAATTTGTAAATGGTGCAATCAAATGATGTAAACATTTAAAGCCAATATTCCCAGCCGTCGTTAAACTATTTTAACTACTCAATAAGCTATTTTGTGTGATCTTAGAATTTGTAACGAACTGTTAAATAAGCAAAAGTTAAGTGTTCAAGCTTTCATTAGAATACGCAAACAGTTTCAAGCGTGATTAAACATTTTCGAATATTTAAGGCAGAAAGGAGCGTCTGGCAATGTAGACAGTGTATCCTGTGCCAAGGTACTCTTTGGACACTAGAAGTTTGTAGGACTGAAGTCCATTTTATTTATATTGCAAAACACTAATTTATTAATAGTATAGTATATCCTTATTTCCTTACTTGATACAACGTAGTATTTGTTGCCAAGGTATGGTCAATTAATGCTCGTGAACTAAATTAAAAATATTTTTGAATGTCAAAGTTGATTCTGGAATAAAATGTTGAAGTTTATGGTGGAAAATTTATTGCTATCCGCATATTCTATTTAAAATATTTGCAAGCATTTAAGAAATATGTGGAAATTAGTTTTGAAACATTTTTACACACGCAATAAATTTAGGAATTCATAATATAAATGAAGCGTAAATCACTGGGAAAATATATAAGGGCCGATAACACCTTTTCAACATGAAAAAATTACGCACAAAAGTTGTAACTTAAGACACTAAAGCTATGCATAAAATTTCATTTATGTCTCATTTCTGCTATAATACTTTTTTTTTAAGTTCTATTGCATGTGATGTAATAAAGCAATGTGGGAATTATCAGTATTTGCTTCAATAATTTAATCGCATTGCGCTTATTGTTTTGATATTATGGGCTCTATCCTCATACTCATTAAAGCATACATTTATGAACATGTGTACAAGCACATATTTTGATAGTTTTTTTGGAAAGGGAGTTTAGTGCCTGAAAAATTATTCCTTTATTAAAATGAGACTACTAATGGAACTATAATCACCCATTCGATATCAGAAAAACCTGGCCAACTTTAGAATTTAATCGGAGAAAAACAAAGACTTTCTTTTCAACATTCAAAAATTCACGATAGCGGCAGTATTCTGCATAAAATCACAAACACTCCACATCATTTTCAAGAAGTGCATGATACCGAGAACGATTTATTTGTGCAGGTCTAGATACATTTCACACGCCATTATAAATAGGTATTTGGGTTGAATGCACTTAAAATCGAGAAACTATCCACTTAGGTAAATACAATAAAAAATACTTTGTGCACTGTGAATTTCTCTCAGACTTGTTGCATTCTCCCTCTTTGAACACAGTAATAGTCCATAAATGTAAGTCTGGCAAAAATGAAGACAATACTGTGTTGCAATGAATCTAACAATCAAGGTCACTTCCCCTGCTTTCTGCTTGTTGCCACACAGGCAATCAAAACCTACACAATTCTTCAGCTTATGACGCAGAGAAACCAGTTCTCTGTCCACTGCAGGGTGAAACATAAACATCTAAACTTGAATGTGTGCTTAGATTGATCTCTTGTCATGAATGGCTTCAAGGTATTGTTATGTTTACTTGAGTTGAAGCGAAATTTGAACTCGGATGGTTCTTGTCCAACCAAACTTCTTAAAACCATTCAGATTTCTGCTGCATCTTCTTCTCTGCACTTTGCGAAATGAATTTGCTGATGCATTTTTCAGTAATTCTGTGGCGCCCGTTGGGTGAACACAGCAAAACCATCTTAACAGAAAGGGATAGCCTTGCCTAAAAACGGCCCGTATTGCAGGTAAAGTTACTTCTGTTGCAATTTCTAGTATTCAAGTTATTATTCTGTAGTAAATTGATTTAATTTTATTCTGCAGCTTTCCTCCAAGCAAACCCCCTAACAAAGAATTGGTGAAAAATTGGTAATGCTCATGAAGAGAAGAGATGGACAGAGGAGCTGGACAAGGAAAAAATTGTATCTTGTTTTGGAATGGAAATTAAACTGTTTGTGTTATCTTGAAATTTGTAAGTGAAAAATTGTGCAGATTTTAAATTATAAGTAGTAAAAATTAGAGTGTACCTAATTCTAGTCTACTTGTTACCATAACAGAAACTGGATGGGGAATACCGGTGAATTGAGTGGGTTCTTAGACGAGAGCTTATGCTTGTTGTAGATTCCAGCCTATGTGGGAATCATGTCAAAAGGAAAAAAAAGCGTGGTAGCAATTACCCGAATACATGTTCAGTACTAAACAAGATGAAACAGGAGATACGTTTGTCAGGGATTTGCACTGGGATTTGGTATTGAATTGGTGACAATATGCAGCAATTTTGAGAGATTCATGAACATTCATGTAGTTTTTTATTTCCATCATACTAATGATCCAAACCAAAAAAGGAGTCAAATAAAATAGTTGGTGAAAAGTTTAAACCTGCCAGTATTGTATTTTCCCCCATCAAATTAGACTTTCAGAGCCATGGAAGAAATTTAATTTCACATTGTTGTGGTATGTAAGCACATACAAAATGTATTTAAAGTAAATTGTAATTTTTTTTGCTTACTATATCTTCCAAAGGCTGCAACAAATGTAAATATGTTCCCTTTATATAAATTTTGATTTTACAATAAACATTTGCACATGTTTACATATGAAATTTTAGATGTTAAATAAAATTAGGCACTGCATGATTCTAGGAAGAACGTTTACTGTATGATTTTTAAAGCAATAATGCGAGTTAGAGCGGAGTCCAAAAATGCAGAGTGAATGACAATCACTTTAGAAAACTAACAAATTATAAATGATACAAATATGTGGACTTTAGAAAGGCTTTTAGGCTCCACACAAAAATTAGGATTGAAACGCAGCAACAGTGCACAATTCATGAGAGTTATGTGATGGTCGTTCAATAAAATATGGTGGAATTATTCAGGTTGAATTCGTAACTATTCTCTACACAGTCACTGAAGCGATGTAGTTTCATGACTTGAAATTAAATTAGTAAATATTTCGTGATTGAAGTACATTTGAAACTTGTCTGGATTTATTTTAATCACAATAATCGAATTTTTTTAAATCTGAGGATCATTCAGATGATCATCTAAAATTTGGAAATAAATTCTATTTTATGGTTTTAATTTGTAAATAGTGCAACCAAATGAGGAAAACATTTAAAGCCATTGTTACAACCCTGTTGAAGAAAGTTCTAATATCATGCCATTTTCCATGATCCTAGAATTCGTAAGCAACTGGTAATTAAGCAACAATTTGCTGTAATAAATTTTGAATAGAATAAACAAAGGTTCAATTGTGATTAAGTATTTTTAAATATTTACGGTAGAAATGAGCGTCTGACAATGTAGGCAGCATGTTCTTTGGAAATGCATTGTTTAGATTCTTGAGCTTTTCAGGACTAGAGCATCTTATTTATGATGCCAAAAACTAATTTATTGATTTTACAGTTGATCCATATGTTCATACTTACTACAACAGTGTTTGTTCGCCAAGGTATGGCTCATAGAATGCTGATTATGTATGTGATAAATGCTTTTGAAGAATAAAGTTGATTCTGAAGTAAAGTGTTGGCGTTTATGCTGAATAATTTAATGGCATCTTGTTTTTGGAATGTTTATGACATGCAGACTCTATGTAAACCAACTTCATTGTTGCTCAATAAAGTCTAAATGTACGCTTTGAAAATATATTAACTAGTGAACGCTAGTCATGCAAAAGAAGTAATTACTGTTTTGGATATCCTGTCTGTCTGTGTGTCAACACGATTTCTCAAAAAGTGCTCTACCGATTGACACAAAATTTGGTACACGTATTCCTTGTGCCGAAGGAAAGCACTGAAAGGAATTTAAGACAAAAGTGTGAGGATTGCGTTATTAACCGTTATAACCGGCAATTTTTGCATATTCAACATAGGACATGTATACTATGGTATCAATTTATTGCATTTTTTTCATTTGTCATAATCCACATCACAAAATTCGAAAGAAATTAACGGTTTTGACGATATTTTGAATATAATGTTAAGTTCACATCAATGCGTTTTTCTAATTTGTTTTAAACTGCATTGAGTAGTTAGATTTTAGGGTTTACACCCTTCTAGTTAGATTCATATATGCCTCAAGCATCTGAAATATCCGCATAATCCAGAGAACTAACATTATAACAATTGCAATCCAAATATTCCCAATAAACCTTTCAATTTTTAACCTATATTGTATTTAACCTATAAGTATTTATTTGCTTTTTAGCACACGCAGCTTTTACACAACTTAAACATTGAAAATTATCCGAAACAATTAAAAATTTTCTTACTGTTATGAGTTTGTCAAAAGTAACAAATGAAATTCAAATTGTTAATCTTAAACTCAGAAAGATAATTCTACCCTCTAATTCAAAAAATTGCATACAATATTTGTACGAGATATGAGCATCCATGTCCCGTCATCGTGCTTTCTTATAAACTTTCACGAATCTGAAAATTTATCTGCCTAGTCTATGTTTGAATTCATAAACATGTAAAAATTTTCATCTCGTTTTGGGAAGCGTTATAAAAATGCTTATGTTGACGCAACATGCAGACTAATTATATTTTTATAATAGCATCATATGAAAGCATAAAAATAATGTGATAAATGTAATACTACTTATAGTAAGTCCAAATTGTAAACAAATTTGCTATAAAAGTAAGAGTTCACTGACAACTGAAAATGAGGTTAATCAAATCACATTTAATCTGTGACAGTATTAAAGCAATCAAGGTAAATTTTGCCTTCACTCCTCTTTAAAATGTACCCAGCAATGTGTCTATTCTTTAATTCAAAATCGTGGGATGTGTGACATTAACGCTGAGACTTGGATTGAATTATTCATTCCTTGTTTTTACGCTCGTATTGCTTCAAGTCAAAGAATAAATTATTATAGAATTCATTTCAGGAGGTTGAAGAAAGCGTTTTTCCTCGCTAGCAATTATGATGGTGGAAGACGGAAGAGAATACCAAATAGAAACGTCTGCAAACAAAATTGAAGTCCATTCGGTCCTTTCAAAATAATATCTGCATTTTTCGTAGCCCATTCATCAGTTGTTTTCATGTTTTCTTGCTGCCAGTTTTTAGGGTCAAAGTGCAATCTCTGAAAAGATTAGAACTTACCAATTAAAAGCTGGTGACGTTTACACATTGGCGTATTTATTATCATTCATGTAGATATCCAAAACAACTTGATCGACAGTAGTATTTATGGTAAGCGAGATAAAGAATTTCTTCATTAAAATGCGTAACCTAAGATATTATGTACTTACATGAAAGTGGCATTCACCAATCATAAAAAACCTTCCGTATAATTTTGAGAATTATTGAAGAACTGCATTAATACTGATACTAAAAAGCAATCACTTTTCCAAATTTGGATTTCAGTGCCACTCATCATAAACAGAAAACTAAGAAAATATCTTCGATGCTTTTTTAAAAAAATTGGTACATTTTTGAAAATCCATTTATCTTGCTGCATTTACCCAAAATAGATATTTTTACAGCATGAGAATGTCAATATTACCATGATCAATGTTTGCATCGTGAAGAATGAAAAGAGCATTATGATGATTTTGCAGTGAACCAAGCCATCTAGGTCACTTATCCTGTCGTTCTCCAGGTTATCATACACGCAATCAAAAACTAAGTATGTCTAATTCTCAGTAGCAGAAGAACCAGTTCTCTTCTTTATTTATCTCATGTCGCAAGTGCTTGACATAAATTACGTGTTTACTTAACTTGACACAGAATTTGGACTCGCATAGTTATGTTCCAGTCACAAAATGAAAACATAAAGTTAGGTTAAATGTCAATACTACATCAGCATCTACTTAAAGACACTTATCATGTTTTTCCCATAAATAAATTCACATTTTTTTGATTTTCTTCTCTCTTTATGATATTAAATTTCTTATGCTCTTGTTCAGTAATTCTGTGGCACCTTTTGGGTGCGCGCAGTTTTGCCATGCCAACAGACAGGAGCAAAAGAAGTTATATGAATTTGTATTTCGGATTTGGACAAAAAAAATTTCAAATTTCACTTGCAAGACATACGCTACGCTTTCTATTCCAGGTAAAATACATTTTATTGTGATTTTCAACGTTGAAACAATTTACATTGTAGTAAAATCATTTAATTTTGCATCGTACAGTGAAAACATTTGGCGCAGCATGAAGAGAAAGAAATCGTTATATTCATAAACGCTCAAGTTGAGGAGAGGAGCATAAAATCCTACTCTGGAATAGTGAATAAAAAGTAATTAATCCTGATCAATTAATAAATACTGTGTAAATTGTAAGCGACTAATTGCAAAAATATTTAACCCTGAACAGTAAATGATTAAAAGAAGTTGTTAATCAGAATTTACTTTTTTTACAGCGAAAACAGGCTGCGGGACACGATGACATTTGAAAGTTATTTTAATTTAAACAAAAATTGGAAAGGATCCTTGGAGATAGGCTTTGGAAGATTGAAAACCTGTAGACGGGCAGCTCATAGGGTTCCGTGACGATAATTACTATAACGGGCATGGAAACTTTTACGGACCACTATTAAAAACTCGGAGGATTTAAGATTGATTTCATCATGCTGATTGCATATTGATAGTATGCAATGCGTAGCAAGTCTCAGTGTTTCATATATGGTTATAAATTGTATATTTTCTACGACACAATTTATAAACTAAATCATTCCAATAGAAACGAAAACATAGCTACAGGATAATTTTTCTCTGGTATCATTGTATTTACACTGCATTAGTTTTGCATTTAAATGTCGTGACTGGCACTTGAAATACTTAAATTGCTGGGATATATACACAAGAAGACAGTGAGCTAAAAGTTAGAAGGAGGCAAGTTTTTGTGGTTGTTTTTAATTTTCCGAATTTAGAAACTGATAAAAGTATGTTTCCCTCCTATAATTTTTTTTGTGAAAAAATGAATGAAATACTCCATTTGAATGAAATGAAAAAATACAGCCAAGTCCTATTTTGGTGTAAAATAAAAACCTGGTGTCCAATGATAGTTGTGTAGTTTTGTCAAGGAGATTTCTGCTATAAAATGGCAGTTGGAACAATGACAGGTAATATGGGAAGAACGAGAGTACATTTTCGAAAACAGAAAGCAAGAAGACATGAAGACTGCAATATGGAAATAAATATTTAAAAAAACCATTTAGGCGCCACATAAAATTATCAATAAAATTATGTCGTGACTACCAATTTGAAAAAACTGATAGCGCAGTATCTATTTCATTGTACATTAGTAACTTTTAATTTCGTCGAGGTGCATCAGAAGTGTAAAAATACATTAAGGTATTTTGAGAAAATTAGTTCTTTTGCATTGCAAGGAATGAGCTTGTAGTAAAAAACGTTTTAATAGCTAATTTCATTTAGCATTTCTAATCGCAGCAACTAATGTAAGTATGCCGCCTTAATAACCATTAAAAGATGAGGGGGAATGCCAATCCAAAATATATGCCTAAAAATAGATACATAGGTATACCAATATGTAAATATGCAATGTGAAAGTTGAGGTCAAATTCTGTAAAATGTCAGTATCTAATCAATCGATAATATTATTGACCTAGACCTTACTTATCAGTTATGAATACATGCGGTCACATCATCAACTCATACCTGTCGACATTCCTGATGTCTTCTCCGTGTAGCCATTTCAGCTGTATCGCCTGGTGGCATTCACTCACAACCAGCACGAACACGTACACTTGTCTCTGTGCCATGTCCTTCGCTATGTGAGGACTATCCTCACAGGAATATGAAAATTAGTTCTTTAGCAATGAATATTGAAGTGTTATACTAAACAGAAAGTGTTTTCATTGCCAAAACACAACTGTGCTTTAAGATTTTTAACAGCAGATCATTTTACTCTAGAATTGTTATATTTGACCCCTTAAAACTGACATTAAGTGACATGGCAGGGATTCTACTAATTTCAAGTCTTATTCCTTTTTACACGGACAATACGCTTCATACAAAAAAGAGTTAAAAAATTGCTTATTTTATTTTCCAAACGCATCATCTAATGTACGTATGCTGCGTTTACAATCATGACATGATGAGAGGAAAAGAATTCCAAAATTTATGGTGAAATATAGACAGCCTAATCCATAAACATAGTTTATGAATATATCGTTACGCCTGAAACGTGCGTAAATAAAGAAATGGTATGACAGAGTTCGGGTGAAAAAGAACTTTTTTTACCATTAAAATATGAGGTATTTATAGTTCATTGGTTTACACAGATTTGTGATGAAATGATAACCGAAAGTAATTGTAAATCGTAGTACAAAGTTATTTGTGCTTGTGGTGTCTAGTCATTACATTCACCTTAAATTATCATTGATATTAACGTATCATGTAGCCGTGTTACTCTCTCAATTTCACTCTCTTTTATCATATGAAGCGTGATGATGTACGCTCTGCGTAACAATATGTATAACGTATAACAACGTTAAGGTCAACACCGTGACTAGCACGAGTAATTTTATTCGTTTTGGAGTAGGATGCTTGAGCCCAACAGCAAACGGAGCGGTAATTTTCTAATTGTAAGTTTTATTTTAGTTTAAAACACCTTCAAAAACTGTTCAATACAGGGTAGATTCTTCTTACTCTCAGTTAAACGCCCTTCAAGAAATTCAACTAATTTTTCTGAATATTCGCGTGTACTTCAAATGCTTCTTGATGCCAAAAATCGATTAGAGCCTCATATTCACCTGATTTTACGAAATAAAAGGAAATATAGTTAACTGTTAAGTTAAAAGCCTCCTAAAAATGATTAAGAATAGAAAGCTCGCTGATATTCATTTTTAATAATGAGTAATAATTCTGTCAAAACAGTCAAATACATAAATTGGTAGAATGTCTGTTGCAGGACTTGATACATTAAAACTATAATCTTAGCATATGGTTATCAAGGAGGAGCTAAATATATTGAATAATGAAAAAAGAGTTTACCTATGAGCTGGAGTGAATGAAATCACGTGTAATATTTTTTCAATATAATTCCATAAATCACGAATTGTAATATTTCATTGTCATGCATAAAATATGGTTGGATCTGCTCTTTGATATTTTATCAAAGCTGCAACGCGCAAATGTATGGGGATTGGAAATTTCATGAGGTCATGTTATGTTTCTGTTCATACTTGGTTTCATTATAATATGCAACAAGTGTAATTTTGCTAATTATCTGAATGATGTATTGAACCATAACAACACATGTGCACATGTGTAGGAATAGTTATACTCTTTTTGTAAATAATTTTTAAAAATTCATACTATCATAGATATTGTAACATTTATATTTATACATGAAAGTTTTTAGATATGCACTGTGATAAAGATTTCGACGAATGAAATGCGTAAAAGAATTGCTATTGCGCCAACTAATGATTCTATTTATATACCCTGTTTTGATAAAATGTACTGAAAATGCATTATTATGAAAAAATTATGAAAAAATTATTTAGTTTGTATGATCCTACAATATTATGTGTGATTCAAGATTTTTGAATACTTACGCTAGAGAAGAGTGCCTGAAGCCTGACAAAGTAGACGGTGTATCATCTGCTAAGGCTTTCTTCGATTCTAGAGTTTTTTAGGACTAGAGCATTTGATTTGTAATACCAAAAACTAATTTGCAAATTATACATTAGATCCTTATGTTTACTTGTTAATAGAACATAGTATTTGTTGCCAAGGTATGGACAATAAACGCTTGTTAACTACACGAAAAATGTTTTTTAATGCATCAGTTGATTCTAGAATAAGGCTTTGTTGAGTGTTTATGCTGACATGTTGACAAGTCTAAATGTGTGTATGTATTGAATTTATTTATGCCTCAAGCAACACAAATATCCGCAGAATTCACAAAACTTTCATTATAAATTTTGTTATCCACTTCCACATGACAAACCTTTGAATGCTAAATCAATTAAAGTTTTTAATTGCATTTGTATGTCCTCAATGTTGACACAGAGACTCTCAAACACTTTATGAAACTGTTTAAATTTTTTGATCATCGTAAGACTCTTAATAGCAATGAACAATTTGTTAACTATTAAATAAACATAACTTCTATGAAGACTGGAAAATTATTTCGCAATAATTTTATGTTTGGTCATTGAAACTACATAAGTATTACGTGGAAGAAGATAATGTGGAAAAGTGTCGAACAACACTTACAAGTCCACTTGGCGTTAGGGGGTTGGAGAGTATTTTTGCACGACACATTTTCTTAAGCCAGTTTTTCGTTGGAACAATTTTTCCATCGGACATTGTTTCCACGGACAAATTATCCAATAGGACTATATTTTGCGAGAACATCAGTTCCAGAGGAAAGTGTTTCAATATGACAAAATTTCCTTAGGACAACTTTTCCACGGACAAATTTTTTAATATGAAAATACTTCAAAAAAATTCCAGATAAACTTTTTTTCCAGAGGACAATTTGGCTTCCGAACAGGTTTTCCAGGAATATCTAGGTGTAAAAGGAACGACAGGAGTGTCGGGTGATGAATCTGGGTCATAAAATGACAGCTAGTTTGGATGCATATCTATACCAACAATAAGATATTTCGTTTCCAACATCATTCAATGTTGTTAAAATCTTCATCTTATGACATATCCATTACTCGACACTCTGGTTGGTGTACGACACTTTGATAGGCCGGGAAGAACTGTTAATCCAGAATCAAATTTTGAAGAATTTCCTGGTTTTGGGAGGAGATCTAGCACGACATTATATCAAAATCAATCAGTAGAATACTGGTGAATCAGTCAGTTTGGTTCCGTGTATGAGGGAAATGTTTGGGTGGATCATTGAAACAAAATGTTATGCAATCCAAAATATTATGACTTTGTCACTGTTGTGTTAAAAGCTCCGACTGTTAAAACCACCGCTATAATCCGGATTAAAAACAGAACAAGGAGACGAATATAAAC
>JAQIXX010007146.1:0-11234 GCA_034700605.1 Willowsia nigromaculata | reverse complement strand
CTCCTCTTCAGCTTCTAATTCCTCCCTTTGCATCTGCTGGAGAGCACCCCTGTCATTAAGGTGGAGGAGGCGCATACTCTTGATAAAGCGCTCTGTCTGGAGCATTCGCTCTTGCTTGCGTCGCTTCTGTCTATCGACCCGATTTCTTTCAATGTCTTGGCGTCTCCGTTCCTGCTCCTCTGGATCTATCTCCATCTTCTTTCGAGCTGGTTTTTCATCAACTGAACTAGCCGGTGGTGGTATGCTGGAATATGGATTAAACTTGCCTAGAAAGCTCCACAGATAGTTACTCACCGAATTTCCTCCACCGCCAGATGATGAGGATGCCATAGCACCCGCTCGACTAGTCCTATCTTCACTCCTCCTCTTTTTGTGTCGTCGTCCGGTGGATATTTCGCTGCTGTCGCCGCCATCTCCTCTGCTCTCCCTACCGGAGCTTGACATGCGACTTTTCCGGCCAGGCGTTTTTCCTAGAGAAAAAAATAACAACGTTAAGTTTTTCCAAAACAATCTTAGGAGTCATAATTGTGTAAAAATCTACAATTCAATCTCACCTGCGCCATAATGATGCTTAGAGGATGATCCCCCTCCGAGTGCGGACGTTGTTTTGAATGTGTACTTGAATTGCTGTTGACTAGATGCAGCTTGTCGGAGAACTGCCTCCTCCAAATCCTCACAGCTCTCCATTCTCCCAGCAGCAGCGCCCCACTTCACTTGTGGGATTTCCCCGCGGAAAATCTCATAAACTTGGCTGAGGTAGGCGACACAACTGAGGAAATCTTGGGCCTGCGCCCCTTGCACGCTCTCCCATCCAGACATGACATGTTGAAGCCCATACTCTGCATGGAGGAGGTCGAAGGCAAGCTGATTCCTGAAGCCAGCACATTCCACCGGATCCACGTTCTCTTCACTGGGCAGAGGATACTCCTCAATGAGATCCGGTCGAAAACGGTGAATAATAGCGCAGAGCACCTCCCCCGAACTGAACGCATCCCGAACATCGTTCAGCTCCAAATTATAGCACTGGCATTGTTCTCTCAGCCATGTAAGTAGATGATCCACAGCTATCACAGAATCCCGCCTTCGCTTCTTGACACCCAGCTGGGCATAAAATGAATTAATTTTTTTACTGATGCACTTTAAATCTTGGTATCTTTTTAAAAGCCGAGCATCAAACTGTTATGAAGGGACGTTATCTAGGTTTTCTTTTAATCTCTCTAAATCGGCTTTTATGATCTGCACAAACGAAACCACCAATTCCTTATATTGTAGAAAAACTATTAAAAGAGAATCAATCAGTAGAGCCATGTGTAGGCTAGACACAGTCTTTTGGAAAATACTGTAACAAAATATTAGGATAGACATAATGTCCAGTGAAGCACTTTTATCAACATAATTCATTGTTGAAGTCAAGTTAATGTTGTCCGAGTTCCATGTGAAAAAACTTTCTATGACCTCTTGCTTATTTGATGCGACGAGATGTATGATCGTAAATCCTTCCAGACCGAACTCAAAGAAAATACTTATTAATGACGTGGCAACATTTACAAAGATGGTACAACTGAAAATGTATTTGAAGTACTTTTCATGAGACGACGGATAATGGTTGTAATTATTCACAAAGGCCTTGAATTCATGTACCATTTGTTGCCATTCATCATGTGAACGAATAAGTTTGAAATGAGCATAGCATTTCATAAAAACTTTGACACTGAAAACAACAGTGGTGAATCTCTGTAGGCTCCTCAATATGCTCTTTTTCACTTGAAAAAGAGAATCCACAAGAGAAACGATGAAAGCTATGGTGATCATCTGTAAATTTATAATTTCATTGAGATTAAGTCATCAAATGAACTAAAAACGTCTGGGAGTAGATTTTTTGTCTTCGGTTGCTTACCGATTTCACAAGCTTGCCCCAGCAAGCGTGCATCCGGTGGTCTGTTTTAAAAGTTAATTTCCCACTTAATAGTTTCACGAGACTTATGTGGATATCTATTAAACTACCCCTTTCGTCTAAAGCTTCATCAATGCTCAATCTTTCTGTTGCATTTGGATCGTGCAAAATACTAGGCGCATTTTTACGACTTTTGCAAACGTTTTCGGTAACAGATTCTAAGTTTTCTGCGGGCCTATTTGAGAGTTCAAAACACCCTTCTTCACTATCTTGAATAACGGACACGCTTTTTTGCAGGTCTTTATAACTCAAACTTTTCACAATATTGCAGGACGGTCCCGCTTCTGCAGCGACTCGGGGTTTTTGGGTATTATCCGTAGCCTTCTCCATCATCAAAAGAAGCAGTTTATTAAAAATTTTCAAATTTAATCACCACGTTGTGCTTTCAAATCACCAATAATTGTTGTAATGAATACGATCGTTTCTGGAACAAAATATTTAATAAACTAGTTTACGTAAGAAATACTCCTAGAAGGACGTATGCATTTACTGGATTAAAAAAGTAGAATGATTTTGTTTTCAAGTGCATATGAGAATTTGAGGTCCTAAATATTAAAGTTTATAAACTAAAAGTAGTTAATTTGGGTAAATTGTACTCTTGGCTTGTTGTCTTTCATCACATAGGTTGTTTTTTATGTATAAAATATAGAGCAAAGTAGGAGAATGAAGTAAGTAAGGATTCTATTATGGTTAGGAAGGTACCGAGGCATTCAACACAATAAAATTCAGTTACTTACGTAGTCAAAATTAAGTTTCCGTTTTAATATCACTACATTGTAAAGATACCATGTTTTAGGAAGCCCTTCAAAATTACTGACTGACTCCAAACCAGACAGCAAAGAATAAACTCTGTTAACTACAACATGACAAACAGTGCATATCTGCCTATGTACCTGAAAGTAATGACAAATATTCACACTCATCTGGGATTTTATAATTTTGAGTTCATTCACATACGTCTATGGCAGATTTGTGCCTTTCATGATTTTAGTCAGTTAAGCAGGTGCAGAATAAGTCTCTGAGATGATGGATGAAATACTTTTAGACGCCTTCCTACTTGCCCCTCCCAAATTGACGCCGGGGCGTCTAAGACCTCTAGGTTTGGACATGATATAAGACGCCCTCGTGTCTAGTTAGAAATTGACGGTAAGCTGTTTTAAAGCTGGTGATTATAAGTCTCTTTCAATAGAGCTCTTTAAAGGACTGGAAAACATGGTTCTATAAAAGTAGTTGGTTTGCATACTCATGCATACTTTCTTAGGAATCAATTGTTGAATACCTGATTCGGTACACGGCACGGGCAGAAATGAATGTATGATGAAATCTATAATATAAGAAACGCAACGACATCAGTTATTTTTATTTATATCGGTTTCACCTGCAATTCAGTTAGCGCGTAAATATTTTTATTTATGTGCACAAGACCTATATTAAGTAGGCATATATATATCAGTGGCTACTGCTGCTAGAACTCTATGTATTAAGTATTATCTTTAATTTAAAAAACAAGAGAGCTTTAAACTATACTATATTGAATGAATTTTTTGTGGCATCTTCTTTGGACCGGAGACTGCATGAATTTGAGTGTATTCCTATTCCTAAGAAAGACAAGTAAATCAACATTTCAGTTTAGCGCAGTCTATTTATGGAACAGTCTGCTGGTAAAGATTAATGGCACATAATATTAAGTTAAAAAAGGAATATTTACTAAACTTGTATTATGTATTATATTGTGTTTGAAGCGTAGTAACTCAACATGATTACGGTGCTAAGAGATGTTGAAAATCACTTGTAAAAAAGCTACAGTGCTTCAATAACCTCAGTGAAAATGAAATGACAGATTGCTTAGCATGGCTTCATTGTGAAGAGTGTAATATTAAATGATAAGAAACAATAAAAAACATACATACACTTCTCTGCTTTAGGTAGTTTATTAAGTTATCACAACAAATCGCTTTTACATGCTTCATCTATTTTTCTGGTTGCACCTTCCCCGAATTTTAAATCCACATAGATGGAAGTATTTTTAAGGCAAAAGATATGCATGTATCAAGTACTATAGGTTTCCAATAAAGAAGATATTTAAAAGAATACGCCGACTTTTTACTTTGGAGTTTACTTTCCATCCAAACGTTTTACCATAGCATTCTAGCGTTACATGACTAAACTTTCACACAACAATTAAAAACAATTTAAGAATTGTGAGCTAAATAGGAAATTGGGACTTAAAGGGACAATTTCATTAACCAAAGTGGGTCAGTTGACATGAATCACGAAAACCTCTATATTCATTTGGGATAAATGTCTCGGAACACTTAGTCCTCATTATTTTTAAAATCAATCCATTTAAAATCATGTCAGAATACTCAGTTTAAGAGTGCAACATCCTCACTTTCGATTTTTTCATGAAAGTCTGTCACGTCTCATCTTATTTTTATAACCTGGAGACACAATAAAACTGAAGCTTATCTAGACAAGCCTCACGAAAAATTCGTAATCATACGTCATGTTTTGATCTCAATAGAAAACATCAACGTAGCAAAAACAGTTTTTTATGATATGACATTCATTTAGATGTAAATCAGTTATGAGAGCTATAAAAATAATTATTGTGCACATGTTTATCTATTATTATAATTATGGCTGTATTGGATTAGAATCTACAATAATGATTTTATAATAAAGATTACATGTTTTCTTACATGAATGGAAGAATAGTGGTGCTGATTTTAATTATTATAGTATTTGATTTAACAAAATGTGTCCTCATAACCTTTCTCTCTTTGTCCATGAATGCATGAGCTGGAAATTTGTGTTAGTCAAAATATTTAAAACAAACCTTCCAAATTCCCAAGAAATGCATAATTGAAAACATCATCATTTGAAAAATACCTAAATTCATCAAAAACCATTGATTTGCAGAACCGTGAGGTAGAGCTTTTCGTATGATATTCATTTAATTTTAAACTACAATAGAATACTTCAAAATAAAATTCTGTAGATTACTTCTTAACTGCGTTTTGTAGGCTTTAAGAAAATTGAATTGTCTCTAAATTTTATAAGTAACTAATTTGACAACCGTATTCTCAATAATTGAAAATATGGAATATGTCATAAACTGTTTTGTCTTTTCATATTTCATCATACCAGCAGTTGGGCTTAAGCTAGAAATAGATCCAGTAAGATGCTCAAGTGCCACGTTTGTGGTAGCTATGGATTTTGGAAACGGAAATCCAATCAAACAACGTATTCTTTATCACCTTATCCAAAAAACTACCAGACCGTATTACCAACAAATAGTCAGACTCTTTTAGTTTCGACTATAAGACTGCAATACAAAGAGGATTAATAAAACGGCTCCAAACAAAGCTTCACGAAACCGTAAGCCACTTTCTAGATCCAAAAGCTGCCTCATTTACATTGATTCTCACCAAAATTGAACTAATCCAAAGTTAACAGATTAGAGAAAAAAAAAACAAGTCATATCAAAACCAACTCAAAATGGAAAGAAAGTATCATATGATCAAGTTCATTTCACATATTGGGGCAGATGGCTTAAAAATGTGGAAATATGTAGCTCAGTAAAAAATAAGTTGGGGTTCACCGTGATTCTCGCATTTACTGAAAACAAAGAGCGGGTAATGCCAAACTACACACTAGACACAATGTACACCGCCCCAGTGGTCATGTTTATTATCATACTAAGGCGAGATTCATTAACTAATCCAAGAGTGATTTGGCCATGCATTTTGTGAAACAAAAAGACATTTTCATGAAAACAAATGTTTTCAAAGCTCAAATGACAGGAATGATTTTAGAGAACTACAAAGAAAATGTTCCATCAAATGCGAAATTAGCATTTCGTGATATATTCGCTATAGATCCAGTTTTGCGACCAACGTTAGCAATATACATGACCAATTACAACATTTTAAAAGCAAAAGTATATTGTGGGAAGTTTGTGACAAGAGCTGAAGTCCACTACAAAACTCATTTTGTCAGAAAGGAATGTGGACATAGCATACCCTTCTTTCAAATTACAGCCGCGCATCATGCAAATATAACAGTTATATTTAGAAACCAAATTGATCCCATTAAAACAGTTGCTGCAGCAAAAGCCCACATTACATGTGCAAACATGGGAATAGTATATGTACTAGAATTTCTTCCAGAAATGAGTCAGTTTATTGGAACCGGAAATTCTTTTCAAGTGGCTACATACTACGAAAGAAAATCTCAATTTCTTGTATTTGATATATTTGCTGACCTTGGTGGAAACTTTGATGCTTACATCTGGACAGCAGTTCTAACATCATGAGGTAACATCATCACTTGGGTTTTGTTATGAGTTCTATATGACTACAAATATGACTGCACCACCGAGTCTGTATATTGCAGGAACGATTGGAGAGCTACTGAATAGAGGTTATCAGTTGTATCAACGACCTCAATTCTACTACTAAACCTTCCGTACCTCAAACCCAATGGAATTTATTAATTTATTATAACTCAAAGATTCAAGGATTTGGGTGACCTTCTGAATCAGATGAGGATGGAAGGATGGTCTGGAAATCTCAGTGAAAAGAAGTATTGGAAAACCCTTGTAAATAGGTTAACTTTTTGTAGAATGAAAAGAAAAGAACTTGAGGACATACAAAAAGTCGTAGAAGGTTGGAACTATTCAAAAGTCGATACTTTAAGTGCCAATGCATATCAAACACAGTCCCGTAATTTATCTGTAAATTTAAACGAAGAGTGAATAAATAGAGCTAAAAAACTTTTTACTGGAGCAGTAACTAACTTTTGTGCGGTGACTTCTATTCTCCGCCACAAATTAAAAAAAGTTGCTGATAAAATTTTATATGAGAGTGGTATCAGAGTATGGAGGGAGACCTTTGTGGCAGACAATCGACAGAAAGAGATGAAACCAATTAAAAATGCAACTGTGAAAGTCATGTCAATAGACTCAAGATTATTGTCCATATTCTGTTTGATTGGAGTTTTATTTTCCATTGCCTTAATTGTCGTTTCTTGTGAAATATTTCCCAAAATCGTTGCAAGTTTAAAACGATTCAATTTTGGGAGAATATCATTTATGAGTTTATGGAATTACAATACACATAACACCATCATAATTGTTAAACCCGAATCATTTAAATCAATAAAGTAATTAAGTTTTGAATAATTAAGATATTACATCAGATGTATGTAAGACAGATTCTGTCTTTTAAAAATAAATGAAAAATAATATATATAATTGTGTACGTATAGTATTCTGAGAATTGTTTGTTTTTAATATATTACTTGCTTTATATTTCACTCAGAATCAGAAAACCAAATCCAGAATCAAAACATGCAACATAAGTAACATTCCAGCAACATCTTTTGATTTTCTGGTTTATTTATCTACTCGTGTTGTCTTATTATCCTGCATAAAAACACTATGGTCTGCACAAAGACGAGTGCTTGGTGACTTCATTTTGGTAGATGAAATTCCAAAGCTTTTTATCGAATGTAAGATGGCGAATTGTACTGCAAGAAACGAAACTTAAAATCATCATAACCACGCTTGTAAAGATAATGAAACCTGCAAGTTAGCAGATTTACAAAGTGAAGTCAGAAAGGGTCGGCTTCTCAGGACTAAATGTATGCGACGGTAGTGAATGAAATTATTCTAGGGAATCCAGATTAAATATCAAAATTGAATAATCATAATGAAGGGCCTTATGCCTCCGTAACCTACACTGGGCATTCGGAGGATAGTAACAATTTATATGTCATTGGAAAGCTATCAACAAACAAATAAGAACGTATGTGCATGTTATTTTCATTTCAATATTGCTATGATCTCATGTTTAGACGTCAAACATACTTCCCCAACCCATAGTTCATTGTTCATGATTTACCCAACATGGTTCCCATCATAAATCTATTTTTCGAATTCAAAAATAGGTCTGACACCTGAATACTGAATAAAGTGGTTATGACATGGCGACTTCACTTTTTATCACGTACATACAATTCAGGTGCACCTGAAATTTTGCAAGAACAGCAAAATATTATCACAAAAGCTTTTTTGCAAAAGCAAGCGATTGAGGAAGGCCACCCAAATGACGAAAATTTATTGGAGGCTGCTGTAAAAGACGGAGAATCTAGTATTTTGAATTGTGATCAGGATGATTTCTTTAAAACTGCTGAAAATGAAATTTTGGACACGTCACTTGTGCATGTAGTGCCTGCAAACTTCATTCTATCATCAGTACCCTCCGAGTTTGAGTCAACACATGAACACCGTCAGGTCACGATTACAAGCCCAGTAAGAAAGGTGACTTTCAGGAGGAAACGTCAGCAAAAGTGTCGACATGCTTGCAACGCCAGAATCATGAAAAAGATCACGAAGAAGAAAAGGGATCTTGAGGATGACACGGTTATTCCTAACCAGCACACAAAGCGAAGAAATGCATTCCATGATGACATGTCAACTGTACTCCAACAATCTGTAAGGAAATTTCAACTACGTGACAATCTACTTGTAACTAGGGAGAAACGCAAGAAACATACTTGCATTCACAGGTATGATGACAGAAAAGTAATTTTGTGAAACGAAGATTCTGTAACATTGCCACTTTTACTTATGATGATAATTTTATCGAATTTCAGATTGCGAAATTCCTTCAAATTCCAATGAGGTCTACCTTTACATGGATGGCCAGAGAGGATAATCAGCCAAACTGCCTTTGCAATGCAAATCCAGTTTTGCATCCCACCAATTAACAATATTTTTTTCCAAACCTGTGTAGTAGATTGGTATGAATCTTCTTAGCTGATAGCCAATGTTGATGTCAATTCACTTCGTTTCTCAAGAGTAATTAAGCATTTATGTTATACGATTAGAGTAGAAGCTTGTTAAATTTTTAAATATTGTATGATATTCAATTAGTCTTAAATCGATTATATTTTGTACTCCTTGCTTGTTTATAATCTTATTACATAAAATACTACGTTTAAGTCAAAATGTACCATGTAAAAGATAATTGTATAAAACTTAGTTTGTAAATGAGATATCTCTCAGGTTGTTTGTATGTAATACCTATGTTAGAAAAATTAAAATTCATAAATTTTCACAATAAAATGTTCTGTATCTGAAAGAATGACTCTTAAACTTATGAAGAAAATACCCACAACAAATTGTGCCTTCAAATTAGCATATAGCACCAAATTAATTAAAGGGAATTCATACAAAATCAATAATTATGAATCAGCATGAATAGTTTATTCGCTCGAAAGGAAGAAATCGAATAAGATTTTGTGCATCCTTATGATCTTATATGGTACATTTGATATTTCTGACAAGTAGGGTCTATATTCATTCAGAATCTACTTTTAATATTGAGGTGGCTCCTAAGAGTGCTCGCGCCGCGTATCATCTACAAAAGTTTAAATGACATGAAAAGATTCAGCGTGTTTGTAGCTACCGATTCCAAAAATTCAGGTCCCGATATTCCCTACCGTTTACGCACACCCTCACTTTCAATTTGCATCCCCCCAAAATATTTTTTATGTTGAGTGCTCCTGTCCAGAGTCTTTACTATTTATAGACTTTGTTAATCATTCAACAACACAAAAAGCAACAGAAGCAGCATCCCAGCAGCATCTTTCGGTTGCTGAGTTACCTACTACTGCTACCTACCATAGTATCCCACACAAAACATGATTCTCTGAACATGTCGTGAACAAAGACAAGCGCATAGCAACTTCGCTGTGGCAGATGTAATCATTTAAAAAGCTTGTAGTTCCGGTATAAAAAAAACTTCTGAAAGCCATATTTATGCTGTTCCATATTTCATACTTTAATAACTACAACAATTCGTAGGATTTAGTACAAGGAAGAAATGTATATCGATTTAATAGACACGGGATTCTGATCATATCGCCAACACGTAATGTGTAAACATTCATTAAGGTCACTAGCAAACAGTACTAAATCATATCATGTTTCTCTCTTTGTTTCATGTCCTGTGCTTTCTTCATTGCTTTTTAATAGCTAGGTAAGCATGAGCTAAACTGCGTATATTATACTGAATGCAGATTCAAAGTTCACAAAAATATAAATCATCAAAAAATCAATTTTTATTCTGTAATTAACTGAATGATTAGTGAATAAATAGTTATAAATATATATATGATATGTGAAAACAATAAAACTAATATGGTATTTTTGTGAATTTTTTAAGAATCAAGAACCACTTTGTCAATAACATGCTCAATTTTAGTATCAAAAGATTACAATGGAAAATAAATTTGATTTTTATATAAGTAAGACAACGCAATAGATATATTTGTGCTTACGTTTCAAAATACTTTTGTGCGTACAATAGCTGGAGTTCTTAAATGTAACTAAGCTTGAATAAGTACTGAAAAATCATTTTAGCCTCCGTTTTGGAATGCATAAATACATACTCATTATGCAATAACTTATTTGTCTGAAAAACATTTAAATGAGGTTTGAATGAGTTTTGTATTTGTAACATTTAATTAGATGCATTTTCAACGAAATGCGGATGCGAAAGATGGAATTTATAAATGTGTATTTACCAAATGACATTGACATTACAAAATTATTTAACAATGATTTGCAAGAAATGCTCAGTTAGGTATATAATTATTTCAATTCCTCTACATAAATGAATCTAATATCTAAATGAATATGTTGCTCGTTTTCGTGCATTTTTAACACGATTTTTACAAATGTCAAATTTACAATACAAATGGTGTTTTTCATAAATGTCGCGTCGAAACCGCCGAACAATAATATTAGGCCAATCACCTTCGTTTGAAAATCGGAAGTTTTTAAGTTTCGGGAAAATATTCCACAGTTTAGAGAAGTATGGTTCATGATATGGACTTTGCATCTTTTGTAGCATAAGACTGGTGATACCTGTGTTATCAAGCTGTACTAGATTAGCTTTTTGTTTAAGTATTGATTGATCGAAACTTCCATTTACAACAAGATTTTCTAACGATCGGAGCTTGCTAATGGAGGAAAATATTTGCAGAGGAACATTATGTAAAACTAATGTCGTCAACTTGGGCAGAATAAGAAAGGAATGCCCTACACCTTTATTGTTGAAACTCAATGACGATTGAGTAACCTGAATTCCCAGAAATTGCAAAGTTTGTTTAAAATTTTCAATGATTTCAAAAAGAAGCATAAGTACAAATTCCCCATTGGTGTCTGGAGTGTTAAAAGTGAGGCTGAACAGAAGTGTTTGAAGTGGAA
>JAQIXX010007145.1:0-11235 GCA_034700605.1 Willowsia nigromaculata | reverse complement strand
AGATGTATTTATGTTTTGTGTGTTGGAATGAATTGCAGTAAGCAAAGAATGTAATTATGTATACACTGTCCGCATAATTCATTGATTCGCTCCACATTAGAATGTTTAGTTATTACACAGAGCCTATAATGCCTGCATTAGATAAAATACTACAGACTGTTTTGTCTTAATTACAAGTCTCCATTGTTGTTTTTGCATTCTTAAGGTGAACATACCTATATTGTGAGCAATTCTAACCAGTTTTCAAAACTTCATCTGAGTGGTGCTTCTGAATGTATTTAAACATAACATGACTACTTGGTATTTTCACAATTTTATTGTCTTGTATGTTTTCGCAATAAGGACACATTCCTAAAATATGCGCATGTATTACTCACTCCATAATTATATAGTTTCTTAATATACTAGATGTAATTTGTAGAATAAACATCGATATTATATTATTTGAGACAATAAATGAAGCATCTAATAAAATTTGGTTGTTCTGGAAATAACACCTGTCATCAGCATCATAATTAGCTCCACGTGTCTCTCAGCTCCCTGTCTTTTCTTATACAAATAATGTTGGCACACATACCTAGAAATGTTAATTTTATTACCGAGACCAAAATAGATGATAATATGTACCACTCAAGTTGACATCATTAATTGAGTTGACAGAAAAGTGTTCGTTAATACATTTTCCGCTTTGCCAAGATGACCTTAGAAAATATTGAAATAAGAATTAAATCATTAACCAATCTAAAAAAAAGTAAATGTAGAAAACATGTAAAACGAGAAACAGAAACGATGTTGCTATTTCAATTCTGCTCAGTTAAGGTGTGTGGTGCTAAAAGACACTGATTGTGAGACTAATTATGGTAAAGTTGGAGGTCACGTTGAGCTATTATTCTCCAAACGAATCTCGACAAATGTTCAAAATATAACGTTTTGAAGATTCTAAAAATTTGAAAGCTTACAAAATCAACACGTAAATAGAATCTATAGAAATTAAGTACTGATGATCATGTGACACTCTGTATTTCTAAATATCATGATAACAGGCATTCATGATTCTTGTTATAAACTTTGCAACATGAATTATCTCAAATTTGTATTAAATTTGACACACAGAATACGTAGATTAAATGTTTCTGATTTTAACTAAGCTATCACAATTTGCGTAGGCATTATTAACTCGTTACAACAAGTTTCCGAAATTTGTCAGGATAATTTATGTACGGGCTAACAAGGGAACCTCACAAGTTTTTTCAATCAGTTAAATCTTAGTACTTGGTATGATGAAGTTAGATCATTTGAAATATACTTAAACACATACCTATACGTTTTGTGATTGGGCCGGTTTTCTGTTCAAAACTGCGGTAATTTTGGTATCTTGAGTTGCTGAATACGTCAGAGTAACGTGAAACATTTTCAACACATTTCGGTTCGAAAAACTTTAAAATGATGTAAAACCCCGCTTTGGTCACGTTTGCGTACAAAGTTTTGAATTTTCATTTAAAAATTTCTGGGTAAATTTTTCGAAAAAGTAGAGAAGGGGTCACTTAAGTCACCATGGAAATCGCATGTAAATTCCCTCTCAGACAATTCTGATCTGAGGGTTCAAAATTTCTTACGTTCAAAAATTTTGAATGTAATTCCGGTCCATTCAAAAAAGCATATAGGGCGCGAAGCATTTCCAATGCGGTGTAGATTAATGTGAATTAGGAACGGAGATCTTGGATGCCATTTGAAAAATAAAATAAGTTTATTCTTTAGCTTTCAATCACTGGATGCGGTCATTACCAGCAGAATAGCTGATATAAAACAAGAATCAGGCGGCAATAAGTATTTTGATAATAGATTCAGTCATTAGGAATAACTCTGAGGTAGATTAAGTTAGATTACACACAATTTTAATTAAGTGTGTTATTTGTGCAAATCGTGAAGACATTCCGCTATAAGCACAATGTGAGTGACACTCGTAAGTATAAAAAGTAACTTTTTTCTGATAGTCTCCAATTGAGGTTGCATTACTTGAACTGTATGGGTAATAGCATGTTTCAACTATGACAGTAGAGTAATGGGGGAACTACATGCCCACAAATGCGTGGCTATATTTCTGGAATTACAATTGTCTTTTAGTTTTCTTTTCATGAAAACACAATAAAATCACAATTGAAAGGCACAAAGAAAACAAATATTTTGTATCTTGAGTTGATGATATTCCATTTGCGCCACAATGTATTTTTAGAGGCTTCGTTTTAATTTCGGAAGCCCCTTTCGATTTACTGAATGCAGGTGCTAGTTCCTAAGATATATACGACTCCGTTTTTGGAGACGGGAATATTAAAGCGATGAATTGTGAAGGTTGATCGAAAATTAAGTGAGGTAGATCCAATAACAAATAAAGATAATAGTAAACATAATTGAATTGTTTTGCATCTCAAGTTCTTTATAGAAGGAAAAATTCAGTTCATTTAATATAGTCATGTGACTTGTTGCTGAGCTACAGAGTAAATTTGGAAGACTTTATTATCTTTCAGACATTTAGAAGACTTGGGATCATCAATATCTAAAATATCAGAGGCCCTGGTAAATAAAATACAAGCAGCCATAATAAAGAAAAACGATAAAATGTGGCGCACTCTATGTTGGTGAAAGTAAAAAAAAATTAACGAAGACTTTCCCTAGAGTAAGTGGTTCTCTCCAACTATACTGAAGCCTGCTACAGTCTCTTACAAAAATATATAGTAAATAATGCGCAAATGAAGCTGTCAGGAAGGTTGATTATTGTACTCCAATAATTAATGGGTACTGAAGCGGGTGATAAGAGCGGGCTGTAGAATGAAATAAACTTACTGAATCCGAGGGATTTAATTATTTTTTATAACTAAGTATTTGTGCAGTTCTTCTTATATGTTTTCGCTTCAATATTTTGCTCGCTGTTGGCAACTCGTGCATAATATCATGCAGATAAAAACGTTGTATGTTCCACTGTTTGCGATTATTGTATTTTTAAAGCTAATTTGTAAATCCTGCTATAAATGCTTTATGAATCCTAAATAATTGTTTTAACTGATAATTGGGAAAATAACTTAAACTTTACAAAATCCAGCAGAATTTTTTTCGTATCTGTCAGGCTTAGCTAAGTAGTTATTTGAGTAGTTTTAAACGTAGCGAGAGCAGTAAAAACTTCATATTTTCAGATTAATTTTTTTCATATACCGTTCCATATCTTGTCTCAAAAGTAATATTTATCAAAGATAACGAGACTTGCAGCTACATTCTGGAACGAGTTATACATATGTCCATCTGCTACCATTTGTTCTCTTTCAGAGACAGATGTTTTATTTGAAACCGTTTTAGCAACATCTGGTCTACGGTGTCTCAAGAATGGCAATTTTGTAATTTTTGCATTTTTGCCTTAAACATATCGTTATATTTCTGCTAATACACAAATAACTAGCTTGGTCAATACATCATTTAAAAACCATCGCTTTTTGTTATGGAAACATCTGCATTTTGGGTTTTAAGTATTATCGGTTTGAATGCACAGAGGGAAAAATCGTGACTTCTGTTGTTTTCAAAATGTGTCACAAAATATTCATACTGTCATAGAAATTCTCAAAGAGCACAGACAAAAAATTTGAGAAAGTACATTTAAGAGTTTAAAAAATAATTTAGTACATATTGTTATTTTTATTTTTTTGACGGTTTTCATTCAGTAGATCATAAAAACTCTCATACGAGATTCCAAATCCAATCACTTGTTACAGAAAGTAGCTGCAAATCTCATATTTTGCAAAATAAGTACTTTTTGAGACAAGATATGGAACGGTACATAAAAAATTGTAATTCGAAAATATGAAGTTTTTACTACTCTCGCTGCGTTTAAAACTTCTATTTGTTTGCTCATGTTGTTTACTGGAAAATATCACGGGCATTTCTTCAGGGCATCTTTCTCAAGGGCAAATTATCGAGTAGGAAAATATTTTGCGCGAATATTTTTCCCAGAAGACGACATTTCTTCAGAGCATGTTTTAAGGGCATATTTAGAAGTGAAAAGAAGGACAAGAGTATTGGGAGATGGATGCAGTCTCTCACGGTATTTATGCATTTTTTCGGTTTACATGTACTTTTGGGAAGAGCGTGAGGCAGATCACCTGTTGGCCTGGATGGATCCATCATGGATGTGGGTCCTAAAATTACAGTTAGACAGCTACAGAATTGTGTTCTGGAAACGAAATAACAGTAAGCTTATTGTAGGCATTGAATAAGCGAAAACCTCGTTGCTTTCATGAATATTGGGCGTCATTTTATGTACTGTATTAACAAATTTCTGTCTACTCAGTGTCACACAAAATAAGTATAGTGGGGTGGAATGGAATAACTTTAGATTCAAGCTGGAAAGAATCGGGACACAACACAAGTATTTTTGGCTGCTCTCACTAGTGACTAGTGACTCAATCAATGATAGAATGAATGAGTGAATTATCGTTTATTTTTCAAGAAACGTTTTCCTATATAGGAAGAAAATACAAAGCGTTTTCACAATACGTTTCTCTAACGTTACAAAGTACACATAATGCACATGCAAGGTGCGTGGGTAAAACTAAAATAATACCTAATTACGCATGTTATCATCATGCCGTTGCACGTGACACATACGTGACATCAGCTATAAACATTACGTTACTACGAAGCAAAATTATTATTAAACTTCCAATTCAAAGCAAGTTTTTTGTTAATTTATGCATGGGTACGTATTAGGTGTACTCTGAAATATTCTGCAGGAGTGAACATTTTATTTTAATACTATTTTATTCTTTGGTACTATAATGAACCATGTTTTTAGTTTCACGTAAACGGAATTTTCTGTCATGTATGCAAAACATAATTTTCTGTTGCATAAACCAACTGAATATGTGGTCTCAATGACTTTTCTTTACCTAGGTATTCATCAATTCAGCTAAAAAGGCGATAAGTTTTTCAAAAGACGTTTGGAATGCAAAATTAAAACTCAAACAAATTCGAAAATCCGCTACTGGCTCTTCCTCAAAAAGTACTTTTTCCCGTGCAGCCCTTTCCCGGATTTACATTTTTTATGAATAATCTTCCACCTGAATAGCTTTTTTGGAGTTTAATTCTCCCTGACTTACCTATACCCTGAAGGATATTTTCTCTGAATACAAAAATTATACACTTCGTCATCGTATATTGTTTGGTTTGCTGACTATTTACCCGATCCACAAAGGGCATCACTCCAGATTTCTGGCACATCTCTAGAATATACGTTCACTTTCCTGTTTGGAAAACCACACTTTATAAAATCTTCTGCCTGCTTCATTTATGATGAAAGTTACAGCAATAATTTAGTGCAAGTTTGTGCCATGGAAAGTGTTTGTCAATAAATTTTTCATTCCTTCGGAGAAGTCCTAATTTTATCAGAGACTTTTACAAGTTTTGTCTTTTGAGGCGATATATTATTTGTTGAGTGTGCAAAGTATTTTGCTGGTGTAGTTGAATGAACCCGAAAGACATGTTTTTTTACGAAAGATTGCATGAGTGGGTCGAGATTTCATTGAAACCAATTTTTTTTATTGAATGTGGAACACTGTAACCAAAAAATAACCCTTCCTGGACTTTCATGTATATCACTATACAGTTATGTATACACCATTTGTATTACCATTGCATTAACAAATATTTGTTCACAGGTGGTCTGTGGAGGGTTTGAGTCCCTACACTTTTAATACTATTGTACTTCATTCGCTTTGTTAACAAGTCCTCGAGCAGGAAATTTGATGTAAACTTCTTATTTCCCCAAACGCAAACAACTATAAATAATATTACAAACCTAATTCGACATCCTCATTTATTCAGTACTTATTTATTCAAAACAGTATTACTGTTTTGTGTACTAAATTGTTCAGGAATATTAATAATTACTAGATTTATCACATAATGTTGTCACTGATGACTAGGAAAGTCTTGAGCCTTCAAGAATTGTCTTTTGTTTTAATTGCTTTTATTATGTATGTCTTGCTAAACACTCACCGTTTGCCGCACTATATTAATGCTTCGTAAATCTCAAATTCAACTAGTTTATTGTTAGTAGAATCGTTTGTTGAAAAACAATAAGTATCAGAAATGCTGTTACGTTGCTGGTTATTTTTTTAAGCGAAATTATAAAACCATACTTTCAACGTGTTGAATTCCTGGATAGACGAGGAAAGTAAACATTGGGATTGACAGAAAGCTTTGTTTTTACTTATCTTACATTTATTATACTATTTATTAATATTTTTCCTTTGCTAGTTGAGAGTATACTATGAAAACGGGTGAAGTCTTGCAGAATATGATTCGGTTTTCAGAAACACATGTAGAGCAAGAGAAGCGGAAAGAATGTCAAACACTAAGCTTTAAATTGGGTTACTGTTTGTATTTGAATTCTTGTATTTTACGCAGATTACATACTTAATTTGTTGATTATGAACGATTAATAGCCTTAGGATTTTTCGTGTGTTGGATCTTGTAAACCTAATTGCAGCAGAAGTCGCCCAATTAGTGTTAATATACACCGTGTTATTGAGGTATCATGCTTTGATGCTGTAGTTCATGTTTAGTAAAAATCAATGCTGATTTCAATGAAATTTCATGTATCGTGTAATACTAATGCAAAATATAAATAATTTTTCCAATAGTTAGTTTAATCGTATTTCAGATCTAGTATACATACATCACGTATAACCAATGTTCTTTATGTAGGTTGTATGTTCTGTTCTGATTATGTTCTTACAATGTCGAATGACGAAAGTTGACTGTATTTTTCTTCTGAAAACCAGCATAGCTCAATGTGATAAAATGGCACTTTTGACTGCTAAAGACATTATTTGTGGTGGTTCTGGATTTTCCCGATTCGGACCAAATTGATTTCCATAAACCAGACCTCCTTCTTACAAATCCGGTCTGTCAGCAACCTGCCGTAAAATCGAGCTTTGTAACTGATTAACCGTCATAGCAGTAGCTTTTCACAATTTACTAGTTTCCTCTGACTTAACGCCTTTACGAATTTTCAAACCCAGATTTTTTCCAATTACCGTCTGTTTTTGCATATTCGTAGCAAGATGACGCTGATATTTTACAGTCATCGCTAAAACCGATAAAAAATGCAACTTCAAAACAGAACGAACAATACCATTTCGACCATGAATTTTTAACCGAGTGCAAATTATTTAATTTTTGCTATTAAAAAATGTAAAACCATTGAGTAATTAGTGTTTTAAGCTTTTTCCTTGGTCACATGTTAACTGCAAGTTGGTCAATATTTGATCTCTCGGGTGATTCTTCAGTCGTTTTACGAACCTTAAACGCTGACTGCTGCTTTTGAATCAAACACTTGCATTTGAAGACCAATTATCATACCTGCCAGAGTACGGTCGTCTATGAACAATGTAGTAGTACTTATATTTACAGAGAAAACAGGCAAACTTTTAATTTTACGTGCACATTATTCGTTTTTTCACATTGTGAGATTCTTGAACTGGGATTTTCATACTCTAAACGTTTTCTAGGAAATTTTGTCATGTAAAAATAGCGTGTTTACACAGATATTTTGACATTTTTCATATTTAAGGATAATTTTCACCCATAAAAGGAAAAAATTTTGCAGAATTTTTTTAGCCTTTTGAAAAGCCTTTAAACTTTTTGAGTAAACCTGCTTAACATGTTTTGTTCCCACAATAAACTTCTGTATACGAGAGATCAACAGTTGCGTAGTTAATATGTTGCAAAATGTAAAGTTATGTTTTATGTGACTTAATGGAAGCAAGTTAGATATAACATGAAGTTTGCTCTTCATTAAAATGGATACACTTTTGTTTGAATGCTCCACAAAATTCCAACTTCTATAGGGATTCTAGCTTTCGAGTGTATAATTTTTAAAAGGCTGGAAGTGATGTCTGCTCAAAATTAATTTTAATTTAAGCTTGTTTCATTTCGGGTTCTAACAAGATGTGCTTATATATTTAAAATTCATAGCTGCTATGGGATCGTTGGTTATATTTGATTTTCACGTAAGGCATACAGTCTCATGTTAAATGAGGTAAATGACAGTGGTGCCTCTATTATTTGATGATCAAAGGCTTGCATTTGTGTCTTGAGAGCTTCAATTGATTTACAGAGAAACTAAGGTTTTGATTTTTGAAATTCATTTCTTCTCAAGTAAATTATTCGCTGCGATTCGTTTGCTTACAAAAATACCTATAATAAAAACTGCACATTCTCTTACTATTTATGTCCTGATGATGATCACGGTATGTGATTGAAAGCTTGAGAATTAAATCCGCGTTTGGTTTCAAAAATGTCATCCATGACCTCCGCCTCACCTCCGCAAGGTTCAACTAGGGGAGAATTAATTATGAAGGTAAATATATGAATAATATAAGTATGAATTTATTTTGCATTATATTTTTTTTCAAAACCAATTTCCAAAAGCTAATATCGTCAATTCACGCCTACTTATTTTTCCTTGAAAGCGTGGAAGGTTTTCGCCTCAACACGGTCAGAATTTCGTTCTGTTTTCTGAAAAGTAATTACAAATATCTGAAAATTAGTCTGCCCTGTCTCATTTCCACTATATTTGAAACTATATTCTTATATTATCGCGTGTGAAGAAAGCATGTATAACCGTTCTCCTTGAACGTGAACAAGATTTCAGATTCCCATCAAACTACACAGGGCCGCTATCCGTAAAATCTATTGTGAAGAAGCTGCTACTCTTAACTGTAAACTTTTAAATTTGTTAGCAAAATACCAAATACGATAAGATTGTTCCGTTTGTCTGTCTATCAGGTAAAGTAACTGATTTCAAGGAATCTGCAGTCAGAATTTGTGGTTCAATTACGAATATTGTAGTTTTTTCTAAAGTATGATTTATCTACGCCTTTCTGTCACTATGGCGGTAACCCCAGTCTCCTTTAATATACTGGCTTTGGGTCCTGGGTAAGGACCCTATTATTTGGGTTCTTATGACAAAGATCACAGGGTCAAATATAAGGGAAGGTGTATGTCCAATTCTTTTTAAATGGTATCTGTTTTTTACATTGGGCAGCCTGTACCAACAGATTTTTGAAGTGCCCGTTACCGAATTACTTTTGGTTAAGTCACATGTCATAAAATCTTTGCAATGGGTCTGCTTGGATGACGATTCCAGTTTGATTCCTAGTATCAAAACTGTCGAAGGGACCGACCTGTTTCAGTCTATTTGCAGTAACTAAAGTTCAAAAGACCATGTTTTTCAATCATAGCTTACCGAATTTTCTGTATTTGTAGCCCGGCTAAATTTTCAAATTTCGTGGGATGAAGGGAGGCTATAATTTTAGGAGCTTTCTAAGTGAACATTTGACTTACATCGTATTTCCAAATGTAAAATTTTGTTGAAGGAACCAATAACTTCTCGATGCCAAAGTGTGCACAAAATCATTAAAATTTCAATTAGTGCACTAAATCCCAACGTGAAAATAAAGGCGATTTAAAAAGTTCTGGAGGCTGGCTACCACCAAATTGTTCCAGTAGCTTTGAGTAAAATGTGGTTTCCAAATTTTGGGAATAGATTTCTGATGTAGGGATTGTATGTGTAGAAAGAATGTACTTCAACGTTACGTACAGACAGGAGCCAAATCCAGCAAATCCAGTGATGAAAATTATGGAAATTATCCATGGGATCAGATTAAAACGCAGAGGTCGTTCTTCCAGAGATATGGTTGTATTGTTTTTATGGCAAGTCAGGTTGATTGGGTTTGGGTACATGAAGGAATATAATTTTTGGTAAAGAGACACTACCTCTAAAACACGAGGAGTGATGACCCTTTCATTTTTCCTTAAAGGTGACATCTTTCCAAAGCATACTTATAAGTATAAATTGTGCACTTTTCTAGCATAAAGGCATTTGCATAGGATAGGACAATTGGGATTTTTGTTTATGTGTTTTTGGATATTTGGAGAATAGCAAGTAAATTGCTAAATCTTAAATTTAATTTACATTTAAAGGTAAAGAATTGTTTTTAGACATGTACCTATGAAATTTCAATGTTTAAAACCAAAATGCCAGGAAGGGTAGTGCAACATAAATACACTTTTTGTTTAGAAAAATTTAATTGAAAACTTAATTGAAAAAGAGAAACAAGAAAAAGAAAAACAATCCAAAACATAGATACTAAGTTAGGTCTTTGGGTTAACAGGTTTATAGAGGGGAGTTTCATCCCACGATAAAAAACTCTATTTGATGTCGTCGTGATAAATTTGTTTTGTTATAATACAGAAAACAATTAGGTTGAATTGGTCATTCAGTATATTAGTAGATGTACAGAAACCTATGCATGCTTATATTTCAGGTAACATTAAAAATATTTATTAGTTTTTAGGTTTGTTTAACACTGGAGCAAACGATCTGAACCTTAAACCAGATTACTATTAGGATTTCACTGAATTGAGAACTGAAGGAATATCACTGAACTGCCGAAAAATGGGATGAGTATAATTCTTGACATTTGACAGGAAAATTCTGAAGTTGTATTTGCTCATATCTTTACTCATAATTGACGTTCAGTTTTTAAGCAAAAATTAAACTAGTAATTTCTTACGCTATTTATATATGCTCATTTGGAATTGTTTCAATCCTAAATCCAATCTTTGGCACTCACATAATTTTGGGTAGACCAGTTAAATTTGCAATTAAAATTTTCGAGATATGCTTTTCATAAGAATTATTATTATTGAATTATTTAAAAATATAAAGGAAATCACAAATCCGGTTTTTTAACTTTACAACTAGAAAAGCTGGAATTAAATTTACATTTTTAATGCCGCAATATTCACATTAAGCCATTCTTTTCTGTTGATTTAATTGACTAGGAAGTATTCTGTGTCGTCGTCTTTGATACTCATGAACAGAGAAAGACATTTTAGGAATTGTCCTATTATTTAATATTTCACTTTTCACAAAATCATTTGGCATGTGAATGAATCATGTAGAAAGAAATCGTTTCATGCTTGCATGTTGTCAAACTTTGTCCTATTTTGAAAATTTTTGTCCTATGTCCTAGGACATGCATATTTAGAGATTTTTGTGCATACCGTAAAATCCCAAATAGACGTCTCGGCGTCTATTTACTCCGCCGATTTTTTAGATCATAGACACCGGGGCGTCTATTGGGAGGGGGCGCGTGATAGAGGGAGGCGTCTATTTACATC
>JAQIXX010007144.1:0-11235 GCA_034700605.1 Willowsia nigromaculata | reverse complement strand
TTGCTGCATGATTCATGAATTTGTGGAAAATTATGAATAGTTTCATAAATATTCATATAAAGTTGCCTTTTTAATGCGCACCAGTGTATGAGCACCTTTTACTCTGTCAAATCTCAAATAAATGTATTATTCTACGCTTTGAAAGCTTTTCATTCCCTGCCAGCAGTTTTCTTGACCTTTGACATCCATTTGAATTTCACACATTGAAAACTTCTTGAGGGGTGGAAATGAGAAAGAATGCGAAATTTCACTTGCTTCAAAGGGTTTACATATTTCCAAGCTGGCTTAATTTGATGGTTACGATTACCTTACATCGGACTGTTAAAGAGGAAGAAGTAATAACTATATTTCTTCATTTTTTCCTTCAGCCGTTTTTGTCTCCAGTGAGCGTAATTTCTATGTATTTATGCTTTGAGCCAAAAAGCAATCATTTTCTTTCTCATATTGCACTACAATCCGATACAGTACATCTACTAGCACTTTCCTAGGAGAAGTTAGCAACTTACTTGACAGAACAGCAGAGTAATATTTTATCCCTTTATCATCTCATATAATACTGTTTTTACGCGTGACGAATCTCGTAATCTTCTCCCATCTCATGTTTCTCTTATGATGTAAAACAGGGGAATCTAATGTTCTGTTTGTGTAGTGGTTTTGTTTATGTAAGCGATACAGTCAACGATAAGCCACAAAGGAGACAGACATTATAAATATCAGTCCATCCGAAGCAGAAAAAGTTGAGTTGCCCACAGAGCAAAGATTTGCGAGTGGCGACTTGAGAGAAATTAAAACGATTTTTTATTTTTCAATAATTCCCTAGTAAAATACACTATATATTTATACGCTAAAACAATGTAGTAAAAATTAATGTGTTATGGGTTTATGACGTTTTAAGTACCAAAGAATAATGTATTTAATGCTAAAATCCTTGAGTTTACGATTTTCAACTATTCTTGGTCTAATCTTAATCTTTTCTGTACGAAAAGTTTGTTTGGCTGAATTCTGATATCTTTGAACTATCTGTTAAGCATTTCTAACAAACTAAATGAAATATTCATGATGTCCATGTCTTCAATTCCAAATCATGTTGAAAGGATGCCTGGTGTTTAAGTTGACTGTTTCGACAGTTTACTAACAATTTATGTTTGTATCAAGCTTATGTAAAAAGATATGGGCGACCTTTATGGCTCTGTCTGTACTTTAGTCAAAGTAATGCTTGTCTTGGGAAGAAAACGAAGGGAAGCATTGTATGAATCAGTGATTGCACAAGACAAGAAACTCACTCAAGGCATAATATCAGGCTCAAGCACAGCATCATACTGCACGACAACTCTTGATATCAATATTTCACAATGTTAAAACTAACGAAAACAAAATACGATAAGGAACGAAATGACATTTTGTTTCTCATTTATGGAGATGAAATGAATGAGTCATGCGATTGAAACTAGTCGTACTATACCTACTGACTAGCTACAACTTATGAATAAGAAATTGGTGATCACTTATTACATTTTACATTTCATAATCACTTAAAAGTCAAAATCAGATCATGATTCCAAGAAAAAAACGTAGACATATACGAAAAAGGAACACATCATTCGAACATACAATACTTACAAAAGCATTACTTCGTGCTGCAAAGCCTCTTGACGTGGGAAATGCTGCATTTTCACTGTTCGTTATGCCTGAGACAACGATCGTAGAAAATATACTTTGATATTTTGAAAGGGCAATGCGTGTACAAACCTTCTCTATTCATGAAAAACTATGCAGTCGAAAAATGCAACCCTTACTTGCATATCTCGACATATTTGGATCTATCGCCTTTTGAGTCCTCGTAAATAAAAGCTGAATTCATTTGCTAGACAAGACCATGAATCTTTAATGTGTAGGTGGCAACAATTCCAGTTCCATATTTGATATTTCACTATACCCTCCATGCACTCTTAAAAAGTTATTTCAATCTCATCCCTTTCCTGGACATCGCCCTAACTTCCTTTTATGGAGAACAAAGGTAACTTCCTATGATGAGCACGAACAAGTATTTTAGAGGAACCGAAAAGTATATTATGCTATGATGAAAACTAAAAAATCTGCAAAATAAACCTCCATCAGTACTTGTACCACGTTTTATCACAGTTTACATAATATGCATGATGTGTTTCAGTGTGAGTTGAAAAAATAAACATTCCTATTCCCGTTCCAGTAGTGAAGGATCTGTTTTGCACTTTTTATATGCTCCTAAGTAAATTATTAGTAAATAATTTCCAAAGAACTTACGCACACATGGTGTGTTGTACTGATGCAAAGTCATGATGTAATTAGGACTCACATGATCTATTTTCATTTCTATCTTCACAATTCATCACAAATCTAAAAAGCAACATGTATTCTAAGCAGACTTGAAGGCAATTGTGACGTTTATAACATGTAGCTATTTTCTTTATGATCTGCATACATTACAGCAAGTGAACAACCCTATTTACGGAAAAGTGGAATAATGATCAGGATGATGCTGCTCTAGAGCTGCTGAATTCTGTAAGTAACATGCCAGAGCAGGGAAACAATAACACATGAAAACGAAACAAACGGAAGCACAAAATGAAAATGCAGTGATTTGAGTTGTTTGTTTGGATGGGATGCTTAGTATGCATAAAAAGGCTACTTTACTCCAACTTGGCATAATCATCATGACTTCATGAGTCGGTTCATGAAACAAAAAAGTGTTGAGTTTGCTAGAAATCTGAAAAAGGAAATGTTTATCTATTTTTTGTGCTTTTTATTCAGGAAATTGCGTAGTCGTTTGTTCCCTCATTCTCCTAACTTTGCATTGTTGCACCTACATGTACATCTTTGCTTGCTTGCATAGCTGGTAGTTGCTGCGGTCGGTCTCTCTCCTCCGGTCAATATCACCATCATTTCACATTATGTGAAATCATCATCAGTATTCTTTTAAAGTATTGAAATAAGCAATAAAGTCAAGCGGTAGTAGCGGCTTTTTAACCGTGTTCTCCATTTTCCATTGGATATTATCCTCTACTCTATTGAGAGCTTGACATTAGAATACAATGGACGTCGTGAGAAATGAATATTATTAAAGGATACCAAGAGCATTCATTGCATAGAGATTAAACATCATTATGATTATGAGATTTTGCTCTGCTGGGGTTGTGTAAAAAGGGGAAAAGTTTGTTTATGGCAAAATCGCCATCCATCCACCACAATTTACAACAAAAAATACTCTCGTTCGAAAAGAGGTACTATGAGAGCATCTATTTTAATATTTATTTACGCATGAAACAATCATTTTGAAGTACTTCAAAATTTGTTTTCTTAGCGGTTAGAGTTAAACGAATGAATCAAATATTGGTTTACTAAATTATTGGTGAAATTAATGATTGAATTTTATCGCTACAAGGGGTCTCGGAAAAGTTTGACATTGTATCTTGTACAAAATTGAATTTTATTAATTCACATTATGTTGAATGAAGGTCTTCCCAGGATACAAACGCTCAAGCTATCATATTTATATACTAATGAGAAGCTCCAGAAAGTCGTTTCTCCAACGTTGAACTCTTCTCGCAAAGTATGCGGAAATATCATACAAGAACAGATAATTGGTTGTAAATGAAATCGTCTCAATTATAGTTGCTGGCCAGCCAACAAAAGTCATTCGTCAGTTCCATCGCTTTCATTTTACACCATCAGAATACTAGTCAACCATCATCATAATTCACCACACCATCGGCTCCAGCGCCGTATACGAGATAGAAGTTGAGTACATAATCCCACAATTCTGCACTTCTTCATCCCTCTCCAAATTTCATCTTAACACAAAGCTGTGCATGAAAGCCACGTATTCTTCACATAGATCGGTAACTTACGTGCTACTAGTTACAGTAATTGTCGGATAAATTAATGTTAAATGTGTACGAGTTCATGTACAAATACTACTATTAGGTAAAATGCGACGAGCTAGTCAATAGAGTCAGTAATTTCATCATTATACTTGTATATTTAGACCATTTTCCCTCTTTATCAGAGAGATCATATATGCAATACCACCGCCCAGAAAGCAAAGAGAAAAACTAATAAACCAAAGTTCAATATTGAGGTCTGCGTTTGTGGTGCAACAGGCACATTTAAGATATAACATGCTTTTATGAGTAAGTATTCGTTATCACATACTTTTACCACAACACTATTCATATATATGGCATATGAAATGCATATCATAACAACAATGAAAGCCTATATTTTCCTATATATGGTCAGTTTTCATAAAAAACCCCAATCTCAATGAGTCATATTATGAAGTAAATGTGTGTTCCCATATTACGCTTCGTTACAGATTAGCATGCGAACTCGTATCCCTGCGTAAGCAAAAGCCTTTGACCAATAAAACCGTACTATGCTTTTCCCATCTGCCTACACGCTTTGAAACTTGTTGTCAACGCGTGAATGCAAAAACGCTCTTAAGCAAGAGCTAAGAGCTCGCATTCAACGACTCAAGTAAACCTTTAAGCCTGTGTACAAAGCTAGCCATGGTATGCAAAAGAAGTAAGTGAAAAAGTCAAACCAAGGAAAAAGGATTTTCGCTATGCATGTATGTATGAGAATTGTATTATGCATGTCATTGGAGATAGCTCACTTTTTTAAGTTAACTCGATCACCAGTTAAAGTTCCCACAGGAAAGGAACAGGCTACTACTTGCTTGAATTTTAAAAAGTTCTCACAGTAGATAAGCTAGAGGACATTGTTGTAATGACTATGGGCAAAATTGCCGGTCGCCTTCCCAGTTCACTGTCAGTCAACCACAGCATAGATCAAAGTTATGTGTCTGCGAGCAAAGAGAAATAAGCAAGCTGCAGGAATCACTTTCCCCCTCAATGAGAAAAATTGACCATTAGATAAAAAATTTGATAATTATTATTACATTTTACAAAGTGTGTGATTAATAGTGTGTGATAAAATGTGTTTCTACCGCTGGTACAGAAAATAAGTGCGTAGCTGATTGCAGTTGACAATGAGCTATGCACGGGTTAGGATCAAGTAAGTAAGCTTTTAAGTAGTAGTAAGCAAATAGTAGTGGTAGTTTTTATTCTTTAACGAGTACTTTATTGTTGGCTGATTATTTATTTTTATAAATATTCTTTTGTTGTGAGGATATGTTCTTCCGTTAAATTAAAATACAATAATAACATTATTATATGGTAGTAAAATAGACACATTAAATTGGGAGTTGACTTCGACCTAATTTCATTTAATTGAACGTTAAATGAAAGGCTTGATTTTGAAAGTGAAATTTCCTCTGTCCCTTTACTGCTTGACATGTGCTTTCCTTTAACATTGATATAGGTAGTTTATTCTTTTAAAATGTTTTAGTATTAAAGTGAAATTCAGTTTTAAATGAAAATTGGATTTCAACCACATTTCAGTGACAGTGTCGCAAAAACAGTACTCAATAAAAGAAGCATGTATTGTCAGTGCAATAAATGACTTTGCTTCATTTTGACTAGTTGACAAGTTATCTCACCAAACTATCTTGACCAGAAAGAAATATGGTGAATAAGAAATGAGTGTGGCCGATTGGATTTTAATATTTAATCGTTTTCTTAATTAAATTTTCTCTGGAGTGTATGACAATTGCTCTTGTCATACGAAGGGAGGGGTTTGTTAGAGTGAAGTCTGACATTCTTCCTCATTTTTATGAGGTGTTCCATGTTTTGCTTGTAGGTGAGGATACAGAGCTACAGGGGCCACTACGTGAATTGCAAGCGTTTTATAGATATTTAGTGTATTTCATACTTCGTTTACAGCTGCAAACATTATAATGTTTTTAGAGTAAAACTAACTTTTGTCCTTGTAAAAAACTTTAAAAGCATAGGTTATTTTGTTATTATCACATTGCCCACCCCCATCAACATGCATTCCTGTTCCACCCACACAAATATCCATATTTTGAAAATGACCAGACGAGATGCATCTTCTTCGAATTAAACTTGTCATGCAAACTCCTCCATAGTTTTGTCGGTTTGACCATATCTTATTGTGATTACACCTTACTGTGTATTGCACAAATCTCGTCTCAGCATAATGTGTATTCACGGGCGTGAGTGAAAGTGAATCTTGTTCCTTTTCGTGTTCCCACTCATTACAATGAATTTGGTTGTTTCTGATTGTGGTGTGCTGTGCTAATAATAATAATAGCGAAATAAATTCATTTCTTAGAGTATAGTTGTGTGTGAATATTTGTGTCTCACCTTGCAAAAGCCTGCCTACGTCTATATTCTATACATCCTACCTGCCTTAAAAAAGTGCAGCTTCCCCCATACGTAAGCATATTAGTAGTAAGCAGGTATCCACAATAGTATGTAAAGGGGCAGGTATAAAATATATATTCCGAAAGCGAACGTGCAAAAAATTGGCACTATAAAATATACTATATTACAATATTACTTCAAAGTCTCAAAGCCTATACGACAGCCCCAGTTTGGCAGGAAATATATATGTACCTATCTTCTAAATGGGTATATTCTTCTTGTGATTGGTTGCCATTTTTAACCATTACGTCCTTTTCTTTTGTTTTTTCTATTATGCGTGCCTTTGCTAAGATGAATGTGACCTCAACGAAAATTATGCTGATACAATAGTCAGCCCATCCCTGGAAGAAAATCTGGAATCTCCGTTGAATCTCACAAACGTTTAGTTAACACAATTACTGGGACCAGTAAAAATTTATGAAGAAAAATGGGACAAAATCAAGTGAAAGAAGATAAGGAAGCAGTGGAAAGTACTCCTATACTAATGGATGATGTCAATCAAAAGCAACCCCCTGCAGAACCCCCTTTCCCACTTCACAGGGCTGCCTATTTTGGTGACCTGGAGAAAGTCTCAGAGTTACTTACAACGGTACTTTCGGGCTCGGCAGAGCCTCTAACTAGAAGACAAGATAATGCAAAAATGACACCGTTGCATCATGCTACCCTTGGAGGTAATTAGACTCGTGTTTATTTCGAATAATTTCGATCTTTTATGATAAGATAATTAAAGAAAAGAATAAAACTTAAACATTTTAAACTAAAGAGATTTTAACCACAATTTAAGTTTACAGTAAGAAATTCCTAAACTTTGCTGGTTTAAATGTGTAACAATGTTTTACTCATTTATAATATAAATATATATATGTCCCATTTCAACATTTATCGCAAACGTTTATAGTTATTTGACGTGGTGAAATAGATAAATTCTAAAATTAAAACAAGATTTTTAAAGATTTCCTTTTATGAACTTGTTAAATTACAAGATGTTATAAAATTTAAAAGAAAGATAGTATAAAGTACATGTAATCTCTGTAATGCAATGTAATCTGTTTGATGATTCCAGCAAACCCTAAAAGTGTCGACATTTGTACACTACTCGTACAAGCTGACCACGCTGATCTTCTGTGTTCCGGGAAGGAGCCCTTGGTCAACTGTCAAGATGCTAAAGGGAAAACGCCATTGCATTATGCAGCAGCATCCAAACAACCCGATTTGGTTGCGCTTCTTCTTCAACTTGGAGCAAATCCCAACATTAAGGATCATGACGGATCTGGACCGCTCCACATATGTACAGAAGGTACACCATTTTAAAAAGTCAATCGTTTTCTAATGTTAAACGAAAAAGCGAAAACTCAATTTATATAGTGTTAAGTATGCAGTGGTTGAAGCGATGTCAAATAGTTGATACTTTTCAAAATATCAGTATTTTTAACACAAATTACGAATGATTACATGTTGGATTTGCAATTATTTTTAAAATGAAAGTTGTTAGAAAACCAACATCATGAACATATACATGTGTGCACGTAACTGTGATTGTGGCCCATTCATCAATTTACTGGCTTATTATTTTAAAGCATTCGGAACAAGAATTTATTGCTCTTACGTCAATGTGTCAATATTTGTTTTTTATCTTGTCTTTCTTTCTCTTTGATTGGCTATCGCTTTGTGCCTTCTGGAATTAACTTGAAAAATGCGTGTATAACGAATTGATATGAACATTCCTAGGAATTGTTGGGCAAAGATGATGCTACTGAAACCATTGTTCTGTTGATAAAATGTAGTGTACAAATGTGCGTACATTATGACGAGTGTTTCTTCTGCCTCTGACAATTATCTACCTTTTTGATTGCATGATGCCACAGGGAACTCGGATGCTGCTATTGAGTGTGCCCGAATTCTGCTCTCCGCTCCAAACATCATCCCTTACGACCCTTGCGGGCCCAACAGAAGCTGCAGGAATGTGATGCATATTGCAGCCAACTGTATGGCATCCAAAATGCTGACTTTCTTGTTGAATAAAGGTTTCGACCACTCGAAGAAAGACAGTCGAGGTCTTACTCCTTTGATGCTTGCGGCATGTGCTGGTAAGTTACGAATGAGACGGGAAGCAGTATTAATTTATGTCTGAAGGGAAATCAATAAGCCATACATTGAAATACCTGAAAATGATGCGGAAGAGTTGAAGAGCTCTTATTTTATGAAGCATATTTTTGGTTTGAACTTTATAGGAGACTCTGAAGAAGCAGTGAAATGTATTGAAACGCTGTTGAAAGCTTCTTCGGTGGAGGAGATCAATGCCAAAGCTGACGACAATCAGCAAACTGCACTAATGATGGCAGCATTCCGATCTCACCAAAAAGTATTGCAAGCCTTAGTAAAAAACAATAAGACTGATCTGTTTGCGATCGACTCACAACGACGCACTGCACTCCACTGGGCAGTCGATGCTTGTAAGATTCATGAAACATGTTGCTTAAGATGAGCCTTCAACTTAGACTATCGAACAATTGTTACCGTTTTGTCTTATGTACACTTTAACCTTACCAGGGTTCCGTACCAATAGTTTATCTTGTGTCAAACTGCTGGTGGAATCTGAACAAGTGTCGGATTGGGACAAAAAACAACTGTACTTATATGGCACCAAGGATGTGAAAGGCGATGCTCCAATTGACATTGCAATAAAACACCATTCTATTAGAATTACTGAGTATCTGATCACCGCTCATCCAACTCCAGAAGCATGGTAATAAGTACAATATTTTCATAACTTAAGCTTATCCCTTGGGACTGGCTCTTTATGAAACAAAAACAAAAATCTGAAACTTTTACAAACATACATACAGGTTAAAGGACGATTTGCTGCAAAAGATTTACACATCTTTACCGGAAGCAATGGTTCCATTGATGAATCAAGGTTTGCAATATAATCCTGCAAAGTTTCATGAACGAGATGAGGCAATTGATGTGGAATTCGGGTAAGCATTATTTCCTTCATTCATTGTTCCTAACTTCTTCTGAAAACGCTTTTGAATGCCTCCTGTAACTTTTGTCCAAATGTATTTCTACTTTACTCATTGTATGACCTTCTGATAATTTTATGCATAATCTTTCCCCGTTGTTTTTTAAAGAACAATTACCGGTTTCTCTGACCCAGTGATGGATGACCCAAAGCAAGAGACAAAGTTTCTTCATCGAATAATGACTGCTCCAAAAGAAATCCAGCGAACAATGTTTCTTCACCCTCTCGTGCAAATATTTTTGGATTTAAAGTGGAAAAAGATTCGTTGGCTGACATGGATCGGAATCATTTTCCAGGTACACACGTGAAGCTAATTTTGCTTTCATTATGGATTCATGAAATATATTAAATAATTTCACACATTTTCTTTGTTTTTACAGTTTATCTGGATAGCAATGTACACTCTGATGATTTACGAAATATACGTCCCGAATTGCCCCGAAGAGGGCAACAATGGAACAACTCATGTTGCAGAGGACAGTGGTAGTGGAGAGAAGAAAAAATCCTTAAAGTTTTTTCTCTCGTTGGGGTTCGCTCGAAAGGAAGATTCAAGTAAGGAGTAGGGAATCATTCTGCCTGTTTTTCTCTTAAGAGAGTCAATGCATCCTGCATTGGAATGCAGCGCATGCTATACATGATGCCACAAACTATCTAGTGTCTCTTGCAACGTCTGATCATATTCTTTGTTGGTTTCAGCTTTAGAAGATTGCGATTTCAATCATGGGGCAGCGCAAGGGTTTGCATTTATCTTGTACATTTTATCGTTGGTAATCATCGTGAAGGAAATTTTCCAGATGAAAAATGCAACATACTTTAAGGATCTCACTAACTACGCACAGCTACTAATACTCTTTATTTCCTTCATAAACTCTACTCCAGCGTGGCAGTCAACATCGGATGTGGACAAATGGCAATCGTACTTAGCAGCAGTAAGCAATTTTTAGTTGAAGCAATATCAAAGGTTATAAAGAAAACTTTTATGTTCATACTTTCTAAGATGTCAATAACTTTTTAATTCGCAGTTTGGAATATTCATTGCGTGGGTGTTGAGTCTAAGAGAAGTGGGAAAATTTCCTCGATGTGGCATATATGCCGCTATTCTGAAGAAAGTGTTCTGGCATTGTCTTAAGATGATGGTCTTTTATTTTCCACTCCTGGTTGCGTTTGCATTATGCCTTCGCATTCTTGTGCCTGGGGTAAGGCTTGACTCGCAATTTTACATACATATTATTACATACATACCTTCAACTGTCTTGTATGTTGACGGGGAAGTTAATACGTGAACTGTTAATATGTGATTCATCATGGGCTTCCTTTTTTTATTTTCAGAAAGGGCAATATACTTACTTATTCTTCGCAATTGTCAAAGTTGTGATCATGATGACTGGGGAATTGGACTTTGAGGATGCATTTTACGAAGACGATGGCCCTTCCCTGGCAGTCAGTGCTATTCTAGGCCAGTTTTTCTTTCTGCTCTTGGTCTTCATCACAACCATTGTACTACTCAACCTTCTCACTGGGTTGGCAGTAAATGATGTCCAGGTAGGCATAAACAATATTTTTACTTTCGTCTAACATAAATTATTTCGAGGAAAGAATTTTGTGCATGTAAAGTCCATTAAAACTCGTGTTTTAATTTCTATGCAGAGTCTCATCGAGGAAGCAGAAATCAATCGCCTTTCAAACGAACTTGAGCAAATATACTTGGTGGAAACTCTCATTCTATGGGCAAGAAATAGGATTGGAATAGAGAAAGGCAGTGACCTTCTCTACAGTTTAAATGTCACAACTGAGAAGTAAGTTTTAAACAAAGGACTGTTCTTTATAAGGGCCATTTTTGGGCCAAAATTCAAAAAATTCTTTTTGTGTCAATTTTTGTTAAGCTCG
>JAQIXX010007143.1:0-11238 GCA_034700605.1 Willowsia nigromaculata | reverse complement strand
GTCTTTCCGGCAAAAGGTCATTCAGGCAAAAGGATACATTCCGGCAAAGAGCCCTGCCGGCAAAGGGCCTAGATCCGTACTTAAGCTCATCACGAGATACATCAATATTTATCCCACATAACTTTCTTCCTGAAAATGTGTTCATGCAATCACCATCAGTTTAAAAGCTAACATTACTTTACAAAAAACTTGTATCAACTGTCCTCGGAAGCGCGGCAATAGAAACTAATGTGGTCAAAACGGCGACTTTGGACGACCACATCTAATTATCTACCTCAATAAACCACACAATCATAGTTTAAAATTTGTAAATTTTACATATATAGGTATTGTACTATAGGAGATTTACCTAATAGAAAAACAAGAATGACTTGTAATTATGTAGGAGTACAAACTGGGTTAATGGAAGACAACTATTTAACCAAGGAGCATTATTGCAGAGGCTCCGCTATGATCTTTGGGCCCCTGGGAATTTTGGATTTGGAGGCCCCTACCACTAACATATTAAACCATACGAATGTACAATAAAAAGTTGATGTAATTTTTTACTGGATACATATTGAAATAAATCAGGTAAACTGATAAAAAGAAGTGCCAGTGAGAGTAATTGATCAAAATTTGACGCCCCGGCTTCGCCGGGAATTAAAATGATCATACTTGAATACATTAGACGCCGATATTTGAGAATTTTTGAACATATTTATCCTTATTCGCCAGAGGACATATCCTATATAAAAATTAAATTTACGAAAATATTTTATTCATCAATAGCTTTCGAATGAATACACAGATGTCCTATGTTCATCAAGCGAAATTTGGTAGTTATAACGGTTTTTAACGGTTGCCGTTAATCGTTAATGTCCATTTTCAAAATCATCTTAGCTTAGATGATCAATGTTCTATTGCAAAAATCAGTATCAAAAAATCTACACGCGTTTAGTCAGGAGAGTCAAAATTGTGAAAAAACCATTATAACGGTCAAACCGTTACCAATTTTGAAAAATTCTTACGTGGTAAATAATCAGCATTAAATATGCGTTCGAATGAACCCCCACATGCCATATGTTTACATCTAAAAATTTGACCGTTATAACGGTTTCTAACGGTTTTCGGTGGCCGTTAGTGCCCATCTTCGAACTCATTCAAGCTTATGTCATCAGTAATCCTTTGCAAAAATCAGAATTAAAAAATTCGCTTTCGTTCGAGAGTTATCGTGCTCACGGACGGACGGACAGGCAGACAGACAGACATTTACCCACCCCCCAACATCATTCTCAGAAAGTACCAGTTATCACTGGCACTTAATAAGGAATTATATAATACGACATACGACTATGGAATTTGCACGAATGTTATGTCGGTTCCATTCAATTATAACACAGAGTATTCGATAAAGACTATTTCAAGAGTTTTACACTCAATAGTTTTGTAATTTTTAGCCAAAACAAGCTTATATCACCACTTTTTGGCAAAAAAGTTTGTATAACTTTCAAATCCGGATCAATGGAGAAAATCTGATTATCTGGTTGAAAATACCAGCTCTATATCTATCAGAATGCGTTAACAGACCTTTTTAATCGATTCGGATTTTAAAAGTTATCAAGCACTGAAATTGACATCTTATAAATGTGATTGGGGTCGTGCACACCTCACGTAACTGCAGACATGAATATGTACTACAAATTAAATTTTAACTCAAAAAACACTATACTGCTTTCACCAATGCCTAAAATATACAATTCACAACATTTTTGCGTAAAAACTGTCTGACCCACTGTAGTAACCAATTAGACAAACATTTTAGACATCTCAACCAGTTCGTTGACTTTTCATTCGTCGATTGGAGGCCCCCCTTTGACCTTGAAGGCCTGAGGCCCCGGGGAAATTCCCCGGTTGGCTACTGTATAGCGGAGCCACTGCATTATTGTTATTCTTATTGAATGAATTACTAGCAAATTCACCAAAGAACATACTCTTGATTTTTTCCCAGGCTACATTCATTAAAACTGCACTTTATATATGCCGTGTTAAATTTTGTGGCGTAATTTTGTTACTTATTTTTAAGTATATGCATATATGAAGTATAATTTGTATTGGGCTAGTTGCAAAAAAACTCACTTACCCCTAAAAACAATTCACTAGTAATTTTTTTCCGATTTTTTGTGCCCTTTTGATAACTGAGCAAAAAAGGGAAATGCATAGGGCTTTTAAGATGACCAATAAATGCATACCTTTTCATAATCATTCAACTTGACAATCTTGATTTTTCTACACGTTTTGCTCACGGTTGTCCAGGATTGTGGGTTAACTGTTGGATTTATTGTAATAACTCTACATTAATCTTTCTCGCTCCTTGAACTGTTAAGTATAATTTGATAACTTTGATTGCCCTACGGATTTGTCAAATGAATTTGCATCGTATCAAGTTTGAACGTTTTTATTTATAATTAAATGATTTGGCACGCAAATATTTCAAATCTTGAAACTTTATTCTTTATTTATTCAAGTGAGTGTGCTAACATTGCATCAAACTTTAAGCAAATTTATGTATGTTTTGATTATAATGGTCATGTAATATATTGAAATAGCTGGGAATGACAAATAAGCATAAACTATCAGAAGATTCATAAGCCTGATTTTATCTCGGTTCTTTTCACAGGTGGCTCAAGATAGTTTGTTTGCTCATGGGTGGATTCCTCAAAATTTGAAATTGTTTATTTTAGTTTCTGTAATTCTGTGTCGTTATTTCATTTCATTCTGTAATGTCATTTTTGAACGTTTTCCTTGCATTTTAATGAAAAGTAGAAACATTAGTTTTCTTTTTCTTTGATAAAATTTTCGGTGTACAAAACTTGCTCTAATTAAACTTAACTAAATTGTACGATTTAGTGGTTGAATAGAAGTAATCTTTCCATGTAGGAAGGAACAAAATTCCTAATAATACGAGACTAATGCAAATGATATGAGACATATATCACTATAATTCCTAGAATGTCAGGAACCAAAATTTTGTCTCCAAGTATGAGTTTATTTGGATTTGGATCTTCCACCGAAATACCACAATAATATCTAGCTGCTAATCGCAGCCAATTTTTTCACTTGTCCATCAGTCCACTTTCACTAAGTCGAGAGTAACTTTCCAATATCCAATATTGGCACACCGTTTGTACTTCTGCAAAAAATTTTGTTGTCGCCAAGTTTCGGGTAGTATGAAACACTCTGTGTTTCAGCAATACGCAGAGGTATTCTCTGAAAAAACTTTCAGTCGCAACCACATTGGTAAACCATGATAAGGTTATCCATTCATCTGCGGGAACATCTAACATCTAGAACATTAGGAGAAATCGTGACGTTAAGAACTTGTTTCATTGGTGATAAGAAAATCAGTTCCAAGTAGTCCCATATTTTCAGTATTGCGATAATTTTTTCTAAAGATTCCTGAGTGCCAACATGTGTTCTGAGACAAATGTCTGTGCCACCAATTATCGGAGTGCCTGGTGCAGAAAAGGGCCATTGAATACGGACATGTTTCCCAATACCGTTGCTGCTAAGAGAAGTGCCATATTTTATTACACTTTTAAATTTGCTAGCTCTCTGAATAGATTTAAATTTGCTTCCTGGGCAGAAATAGCAATAAACTGCTATCCTAGTACTGGTCTCATCAAAAAATACGATGTTAACGTGAAACGTGTACACTTCACCAAAATACATGAGATTTGAGAATCCGTACAGAATATACTTGGTGGATGTTGAGTTTAGCTTTACAATGCAACGCTGTCAGAACTTCCAAAGCCAGAATTTTTAATTGCTTTAATAGTATCAGGAAAAGTGTTTGTGAGAAGGAAAAACGTAATGCAGTAGGAACTTTGCTTTTTATCAGAGAATCGTAAGTATCCATTGCTCAGTTGCAGCTTTTCTGTCTCCAGCATTTCATTAATGCTTAGGTGCAATTATTTTACATTATGCATAGTATATGTGTTGGCTTGTTTGAAATCAGGTTGTGTGAATGAAATTTGTGTTTTGGGTGAGAAGACAATATTTATGACACAAGAATCGTCTAAGGATACTGGCAGAAGTTGAGATGAACATTAAAGAAATTGTAAGATTTCCAGCCAAACAAGGAAAACGTTTTTGGAAAGTTTGGTATTCATTTTTCTTAGCTTCTCTTTCTTTCCTTCTCTAAGAATTCAGAATTTTTGAAATTGAATAAAAAGATGTATAAACGTGTTAGTCCTGATTAAATGCGCTGCTCGCGTTCATTTAAGTTTATATTTATTTCATTTCGCAGAGATATGTGAGGTTTCTTGCGATTAATAAGGTAAATTACATTTTGGCCGTTGGGGTTTGTATAGAAAAGTAAATGCAAATCTCAACGGCCAAAATGCGATTTGCCTATTAATCCCAAGAAATCACACATATCATAAAATTATTAGAAATAAAGAACGTCGTAGAAAGTCTTATTTAGCATCATCATCATTGATGCAAACAATTTGAAAAATAATTCCCGTCAAAAAAGTAGCATCGGTATAAAATAAAAAACATTTATTTTCAGTACACTGAATAATTTTTTGTGCTAAAGTATAAGTTTTATTACTGTAAAGTTTCTTTACGATTAACTTAACTGTTTGCAGTAGACAAATTCAATTATACTTTGATCACTTTTTAAACATAAAAGGGAAATATTTAAATAAACTACTTATTTACATACATTCTTCAAAACCATTGCATTGTTTAAAAAATCTTCAAATGGTTTCACAACTTTCCAAAAACGAATTCACCTTTAAAAAATTTTCAATCGATTTTTGAACTATTCACTATTTATGTAGTATGCAATACCGATATAGTTTTTTCCAGCCATTAAGTTTTTACGCTAGCAATAAACTTTCGATGAATATTTCATGTGCGTAAGTTTCAACCCAGCATGCAAAATGTTACCGATAAGTTATGATTAAGACATTTTAAACTTAAATAAAAAAGTTAGTATGCTTTAAGTAGGATTTCTAACTTTTAAGTTTAGTACGAACGACTATAATATTTCTTCTGATTGCTTTCTTATTTCTTTTTGTGTATTGTAAACATTTAATATACAGTGTACTGAACTTCAGAAAAGTTAGTACAAAAATTCCTACCAACATCTTTCTCATTTCTATACCAAAAGCTATCAACGAAACGAAACAACCACACAATAATAAAACAAATAAAATGATTATATTTCCATATAACGACGCACTCGTTGGCGGAGTAGATTCGTCGTTGTTTTTGGGCAGCTCATGTAACCCCATTCTTGGAAGCCAAGTCGATATTCCTGATTGTTCTAAATTCTTCATTCTCCGAACCAATTTACATGGTCCCCATCCCACGACACTTAAAACTACACTCATTTGTCCGTACACCTTTGTCCCCACAGAAACCAGTGATCTCTTCAAACTCCGCAGTTTAGTAGTATATTCAATAATCTTAGTTTCTGGTAAAATAAAAGATGTCTTGTTACATTCTACTAGTTCATTGATGTAATGTTCTTGTTCTTTTTCATGCAGCATATCTCTAAGAGTTGTTTGAAATGATAATAGGGACATCGTGCTACCGGACAAAACGCCAACCTTGAACAGCGGAATCACAGCATTTACCAAATGTTTCATGATTTCAGGTATTATAGAATGTGCGCTTGAATTATTACTTAAAATTGCAAGAATTTTAGCATTTTTCGTGTCAGGTGCTCCTTCGTTTGGGTGTGAATATGTAAGCAGTCGTCCAAATACTTCACTTGAAGCGTCAAGTAGCATCATTCTTGGTATATATTTTATATAAAGTGGTTTTGAACTCACACGATGACCAAATACCTCAATAGGAAAAAAGTCATTTTCATCCTTAAAATAATTCATCCGAAACACAACCTTTGCCATTCTACTATAAACTGAATACCCATCTCGCTTAAGTTGCTCTAGAGTTTCGTACAAAATTGGCTGTCTAGATGTTATCATGTTGTAGACGTTTGTGTTTTTGTACCCATTGCTCAGAACAATTCCAGCGAGCATAAAAGATATCAAAATGAATCTTAAACTTTGCGTATTTACAAAACTTGTGGGAAACGGATTTCCCTGTTCACAAAGGACTTTTAAGGGGGGTATAACATCAAATATTGAACTTTGAGTAGTGGGTATACCCTCAAATTGAAGTCGTGAGAAAGAAACAAATTTTCCTGATAACAGCATAACAAGCATAACGAAAAATATTATAGATAACCAAATGTACATGTCATAAACCCCAAGGAGCTCGCCAAATGCGTAGGACTTATAACCTTGCTGACCACATGTGAGCAAACGTAAACTCCCGGAGTGATCTTCAATTACCAGATGTGGTTTTGTCATGGCAACGTTACTTGGTACCATATTTAAATTTAGTCTGGGAGATAATGTGTTTAGTAAACGTAATGGGTTATTCACATGTGTCACATCACCACGATAACAAAATTTGTGTCCATCGTTACCACTTGACGCAAGGTATGAATTATTTGCAATTACTTCTACTATCAAATGTCCAACTCCATAAATAAATCTATGTTGATTGTCTCTGTTCTCTGTTAAAACGCTATGTCTATTTTGTGGAGTAAACTTGTGACATGAGGACAAATACGTGGAAAACTGTTGTTGAGCTTCGTTTTGAAAAATGTCCAAATTACTCCAAAATCCTTTGAGTTCATTTAAATCAAATAAATTTTCTAACATTACACCAACACTATGCATACTAAGATCTGTCCGATTAAGTGGCAAAAGCTTGAGGGAATTTTGCGCGGGCAGTACAAGAAAATATTTCCACAAATCCGTAACGTTTCGAAGAGGGTAGAAAGCGAGTAAAAATCTATCATGGACTATAAAATATTCTTGAAGTGTGTTTGAACTTGTCTCAGACTTTGAAATATATGCTTGTATTGAACGTCTTAAACCTCCCATATCACTTATTTTGTCTGAATCTTTATAAATATATATAACTATCGAAAAAGTTGACGTAGATCGTAAGCTTCTCTGCCATTTGTTAGAGTCAAACTGAAAATCCAATGCAAATTTATTCGCTAAATTAAATTCAGGGAAAAGCGATAAGTACACAGATCCTTGCCAAGGAACTGATGATACAGCAGGTTGAAAGAACATGAGACGTCGACAAAGATACGTCGTTTTGTCAGTGCCCTTCCACAGTGTAAATGTTTCCATAAAGGCACAAATAGTTCCGTTAACAACAATTCTGGGAGTGCTTAGTTGGTTCTGTAGCATTATTGGAAATTCAGTTCCTGCAATGTCTTCTGATTGAAAATTAACCAAATACACGAGTGGCTTCGTATCTAAGAATGGTAGGATAAGACCATTTAAATTTACTGGGAGAAAGGAAGTGTCTGCGTGTATCTCTAAACTAAAAACACAAATTTGAAGAAACATGAAAGAAAACAATGGAAATTTATTTTCAAGTTGGAAAAGAAATACTGACATTTTAAAGCAAGGGAGAAATGGTTGAAGACCTGCTCAAATTCAGCTAGTTGGTTAAGTGAAGCTATAAAGCAGCTTCAAAGAGAGAAACTAAAATTTCTCGTTGCCATTCTTCAAATTTAATTAACACGAAAACAATTTTCGTCTACCCAAAATTATTGCTCGCCCAAACTTAAAGCAATGTGCTTCCGCATTTATTTTTCTGTGTGTGTTTAGAGCAAGCCTAAATATGCATACTGTCAACTCGAGTTATAACAATTATGTTTTAGATATTGGACATTATGATATCACTTGTAATCAAACGTGACTTAAAATATAGTTCTTATTATGTGTAAAATATTTTTTGTTGAGCTTTTCACGTTAATATAAGCATCAAAGCAGTCTTCATTTTATCTTTTACATTCCGTTCAATATTTAAGTAAAAAATTCATCGACTAATAACTAAAAACCTAAGTAAACTAATTTCAATGGGTAGCTTATTGCTTATTGAAGGCGACCATTTTATTAAAATTTAATCATGTTAATATAAAATTTACCCCACTAAAACATGTTTACAACTACTTTCATTCCCATTATTCCCGCACTACAACCGCTACATGAAAGCCATACATCCCAATTATAATTTTTTCATAAGCAACGTAGAATTGTCTTCGAAAACATAAGCATTGAAAATGGCATTACTTCTGAACATGTTAATTTATATCCTGATTGTGAGTTTTCGTTTAATTCTTTTGGTTTTAAGAATTTTGGTGGAAACTGTATATTCAACATAGTTTTCTCAAATTCCTCATCCATAATGTCAAACAATATTTTTGAGCATGAGTATTACAAATTGCAAACGCCCTATACAATTCACACAACTACAAAGTTAGAATTTGTCGTTAGTGAGAATGTTGAAAATTTGTCGCTTGATCAGGGCTACTTGAGATTTTCCAGTAGAAAAGGGAGTTCACACTGCATTTACTTCGTTCTCCTTACAAACACTTTTGCAGACACATTGATATGAATCTACAAATCTGGAAATCACAGTTACAGTTACGCAACGTAATGGAATTTCTAAAATCAGGCAGAAAGTCTTATTTTTACCATGTCCTAACAGACAAAATACCGAAATACAAGTACATACAGGATAAACGGTTTATATAACTAGAAAAATATCATAACTACTTGGTTAAAAATACCCATGTAGGCTTCTCTAATACCATACATAAAAAACTACTTATTATTTTTTCTTAGTAAAATTAACCGGTTTACGGAGAAATATATTTACTTGATTTACGTATGTAATATTCGTAATATGATTGTAATAGTACGTAACTTCAAGTTTACCGTAAAATCTGAAATAGTGAGCCTGGTGTCTACAAGCAACATTAATGTTTTCGTCTGTAAACGCAGAGGCGTTTATTGAACGAGGCGTGAAATTGAGGGCTTCTATTTGCTCCATCGACTTTTAATTTCGTAATTATAAGAAAATATCTTCCTAATGTATAAATTTGAGACAAAAACTAATGTAATATTTTTATGCACTTTATGTTAAGAGTGTGAAAAAATATCCAAATGCACATGCATATCATCACTAAAAATACCTTCTAATAATATACAGTCCAACAGTTTCATCCACATCAGCTCCATTGGGCTCTCTTAATGAATCATTAAAAAATGAAGCAGTTATACCACCGGACCATTTCCGGAACATACTTGCGGGTATCGAGTCTACAAAACTTCTCATCATCGATGGACGTGATTCTGACTCGTTTAAAGAAAGGAAAATTAAGTCGGCTTCTTGTGTCAACTCTCCCGAAGTCCAAGGTGGAGGTGGTCCTTCACCTACAGTCATCCGGTGAGTTGGATTTTCACTCATTCGGAGAATAAATAAATAGGTATAATTTAATAATTATAATGAAACTGTGCAATACTTTTGTCTCTTTTAGTTTCGAATTCAGGGCAGCGGTCATCCGAATTCTGGAGAAGCATTGTTCTGAACTCCTTCTGCACCTGCGCCCACGCGGTCACTACTCCCACATTGTGATCCTCGATGACAAGTCGACCACTGCTGAATGTTCAAAATACGTGGGACTTATTTATGATGCGTTTACCAAGGTATTCAAAATTGTTCAAAATTGAAAAAGAAAAAATCGTAATGATTCATAAGTGTGAACATCTGTTAATCATCATCATCATTCAAAAATTCTTTTGAATTGTTAACAGTGGAACGAGGGGTGCACAGGAACCTACGTTTTGGTGCTCGAAGGCGGATTCACTCGATTTTCTCAAGAATTTCCGAACTTGGTGGTCGCCTCCAATGACACTGGCTCTCCAAGCATTCACGCCCATGAGACTCTGACCCTCACCAACATCCTTCAACATTCAGATGGCACTGCCAACCTGGACATCGAGAGGGGATTCGTTTCCTACTTGAACAATCTCGACAAAATGATTTCCATTTTACGGAAGCTGGTGACACTAAAAGCAAAAATTGTGGCTTTGAAGACTTTGGAACCACTGCTGCATCGTGAACTGGCAGAGAAAAAAGAGGAGGTGGAGCGGCACTTGGAGGCCTCTATGCCGGCAGGAAGTAAGTGCCCAGTTTGCTTCAAGGTCTTTGGAGGGGAAGTCTTGCAATGTGGAAATGGACGCAGCATTTGTTCCAACTGCCGCGAGCCACTGGAAAACTGCCCCATGTGCAGGGGGCCTTACACGAACGTAGTTCGAAACAGGGCGTTGGAGGACATGCTCGAGAATGTGCACATTGCTAATTGTCTATGTGATCTGGAGGTAAAACTGAAGGATGTGGAGAGCCATAAGCAAACTTGTGAGAGGAATAGAAAGACTAGGAAAGAAATCGAAACTGTCGAAAGTTGTCTGCCCGCCAGCAATTTGGAAGTTCGAAAGAAGAATGAAAAACTACGAAAGATGAGGAAAGACATTGTAAGAAATTCACAATCATTCACTTAATTAATATAACAATTTTAATCAGAGTAGGATCTCACACTTAGTTAATTAATTGTTTATCGTTTTTCTTTGAATAGGCGAAAACCGAAGGTCTGTGGGACTCCAAACTGAATCAAGCTCGGGAAGTGACTCCAACAGTTTGGAAGAAATTGTGGGACTACAGGTCTGCCAAGAGGTTAGCTATCGGCTCTCTCGAACAAACTTTCTTCTCAATGATCTCCTCTGACCCTGAATTGTAATTGTCGGGGAAATTATAATATTAATTATCGTAGTCGTAGTTTTATAAGTAAAATGTTAATGTAAATGAAAAAACTGTCTAGTTTTCTTTAATGTTTAAGATTAAGATTGATTCTTGAAAGTGTAGTTGCGTAGTTGTCATATACATATATTACATATTATGTAATGAATTTTAAATGAGTACTAAGTCAAATGTCCATCAATACATGCAAATATGTTGTTATAAGGCTTAACTGTAACTTTTAATCAAATGGAACGGGTTTGATAACAAGTCAATAATAAATGTTGTATTTAAAAATAAAAAAAAATCAATATCCACTGAAATTAAATACCTCATCCCCTTGTTCTTCACGTCAACCCCCTCTTTCTCCACTTCATCCCCTTCTTCCCCACCTCATCCTCCTCGTTCTTGACTTCAACCCTCTCCTTACCCAACTCATCCCCTTTTTCGCTATCTTATCCACCTGAATCTCCACCTCATCCCCTCTTTACCCATCTCCTCACTCCGTTTTCACCTCATTCTCCTCATTCTCCACCTGATCCTCTCCTTCCCCGGATCATCCTCTTCCTT
>JAQIXX010007142.1:0-11241 GCA_034700605.1 Willowsia nigromaculata | reverse complement strand
ACAAAAATGTTCAAAATAGGACAAAATATTGAAAATATGCAAGCATGAAACGATTTCTTTCTACATGATTCATTCACCATGCCAAATGATTTTGTGATAGGTGAAATATTAAAGAATAGGACAAATCCTAAAATCTCGTTCTCTGATCATGATTATTACCTTCAGAATACAAGCTGGTATTCATTACATGCAATTAATAATGAAAAACACGATACAGACTTATTATTATATGGTTCATGAAACCACTCGTTTCATTACATACATTTTTGACTTTCTGAATAAAAACATATATTCCTAGGGCAATAAATGAAAATGTTTTTTATTTTTGTAAATTATCAAAATCCATGCTGAGCAGTATCCAATCCATATTGAATTTTTTTTCTTGGTGCTTACATTGAGTTGACTAAGTGCAACTTTTGATTTACGATGCTTTCATGAACGCAATATCTTAAAAGAAAAAATACGTTATTATAATATCTGCTTATTTATTACCAAAGCTGATTTTAGAAAAAAAATCCTTTTGTTTGTAGTTTAGAGTTCATAGTTTGTACCACACCAGCCACATGTGTAACTCGCCAAAATATTTATTTGAATTAGCAGTAAGGCTTAAATCTCCATGATCGATTTTATTTAAGAAAACATGTAATTTAGAAACATTATTTTAATTAAGAATAAATGTTCATAATTCAACATAAATTGAAGATGCTATAATGACAAAAATGCATTTAATTACATTAAAAGTATACTGTTGTTGAAATAATACTAAAAAACCCGTTCAAGTTATCTTTTACTGATATAATACTAACTTACAATGAAAACGCATATAAAATTACCAGTATTTCAACTTGTCCTCACATTTACAAATTTGTTGCAATAAGAACACTAAAAATAGCTAAAGAAAGAGACATTTATCTTAAAACCTTTTCAACTCTCAAAATCAAATTGATAATTCAAACAAAACGATGATGTATTCCTCTGTAGTTTCCAAGCCCAAAAGCCATTTCCTCACATCGTACTCAAAGGATTTTTTCACTACCTAATGGGCAATTATTTTTAACTTAATAGCTTACATAACGAAACTGACCAACATTTTGATTGTAATTGCATGGACCTCAAAACGCTTTCCTGCTTGTGAGTGAACAATTCCCACTTAAACTTCTTCCCTTTTCTCTTATAGACTTTCACTCTAAATGTTTTTGACTTAATTAGTGGGACGAAGACGAGTACACTCGTAGGATATTTTCATTAGGGTCCTTTGTCGGTCGATTTTTAAAAGTTTACCAACCACAAAATATTTTTTACACCAAATACTATAAATTAATAATAATATTTTTGAAAAAAAATTTAACATCTGAATTATTTCATTGTTTTTCATCATTGAATCCTCCTACCAGTTTACGTTTTTATGTAATGTTTTATCGAAATTATAAAAGCCAAAAAGAGAATGTGCATCTTTGGATTCATAATTAACTAATAAACTAGTTAGTTGTTTTAAACACTATTGATAAAGGAAATGCATTTCGGGCACAAAGGCTTATTTCATATTCTACAGTTTTAACTAATTATTAAACAGAGGTTCCGAAGTGCTCTTAGTTTGTATTTCAAATCAAAAACACAAATACTTTGCGTTGAAAAAAAGTATTTAAAATACAAAATACTCAAATCCAAGCAAGAAAATATATATTTGAAATACAAAATTACTATACTTTGACACTTTTTACTATACTTCTGAAATAAAAAACAGTATTGAATCTAAGAATGGCACGCATTTATAACCAAGTTAAATTATTCATAAATAATTTTTCAATGTTTTGCTTCCTACTGTGTAAGCTTTGCTGGAAAATAACCATTAAACAGGATTTTCGCTAAAAATGTCTTTAAAAATTTCTTGTAAAGAATAAAAATTTTGACAACTGTATCATAAAAGTAAGTATTTCTGTCAAATTGATTTGATTTCTTGTAAAAGACGGAAATCCAATGGAATTTAATATGTATTTGAAGATAAAAGAAAGTGTTCGGTAATTTGAAATGTATTTGAAATACAAAATACAAATTAAATGGAATCAAAAAACGTATTTGAAATACAAAATACAAATTAAATGGAATCAAAAAACGTATTTGAAATACAAAATACTAAATGCCTTTTCTGAAAAAAAATGTATTTCAAATACAACATAAAAATACTTTGCTTTGAAGAAAAGTATTTTCAATACTCAAATACAAAAAGGTTCAACGTATTTCAAATACGTATACAAATACATTTTTATCTGTATTCTGGAACCTTTGTTATTAAAAAATGCTACATATAAAAAACTAATGACAAAAATGCTGCCCTAGAACAGATTTTTTCTACTTTTACTTCACAAGCATACACATTCCAGACTACAGTTTAAACGGTCATCCAATTTTTGTACAATATTTTTTACATAAGTCCACTTAACAAGTTAAATTCAATCAAAAATTAACTGAAACTTATTCTACAATCCTTTTAGGATCTCAATAGCGATTAAAAATGCATTGGATTTCAGCGGGGAGCTCCTAACTTTTCCATTTGCGTTCCATTGAATTCACACTCTCTGTAGATAATAACAAGTTAATAGAGATGAAGATTAAAAATTCATAATGGATGCAAGATAACTGTAAATAAAATCAAAGTAGTCAACATAAAAATAACTACTTTTATAGGAAATTTCAACACTACCTTCCACTAAATAATAACTCAAAGCTAAGTGATGATCAAAGTCCATTTTCTGACCTTCACCACGTGGTCTTCTAGTCTGAAGGAGACGACCATTCCACCCTCTTTTACATCCACTTTCCAAAGCGCTACTTCCTTTCTATTTGCATGAGTATCAATCATGAAAAACTTTGACTTGAAATTCATGTGGATGTGCTTGGAAATGGAAGTAAAAATTATGATGGATATGCATCCTAAATGATATTTTTATATTCTTTACCTTTCGACTCTTTCAACTTCCGGTACATCAATATAAGCTGGGCTGAAGTGGTTTGGTTGGTTCATATGGAAGACCAGGAGTTAAAAAGGGTCACATTCTAGGTCGGGTTCCCGTGCTGAGAGGGAAGTTCCCTGCTTTGAGGATCATCGATTGCTGGGTGCAAAATCGAAAGGCACAAATCTCCATTTTAGAAGCATTAAAAATTAATAATTAATTCTTTCCTTCATAAAAGATACCCAAGTTATTATTGAATTTGAATAAGTAAGTTGAATTTTGTCCTTATTATCTCGAGATCATTGTACTTCCATATATGGCGAATATGTCCTTTGGAGGGTGGAGGTGTCATCTTCTTAACTTCCTCACTCACATAAAACACTCTAGGTGGGATTTTTTGTAGCGGTGGATGGTTAACCACTGGATTTGCCGTCCTGTAATCCGACTTTTCCATGTACCGCTGAAAAAAAGAAACTTAAAGTAAGAATGATTTAAAGCGGAGTGCATGGATGCCATTTGGGAAGAAACGATATTACTTAAAGTAAGTTCAGGTGAAAAATAAAAACATGAATCATCTTCATGGCTAAGTCCATTCATTAATGTGGAGAGGAGACCAAGCTTCTCATAAAAAAACGACGCCTCCAGAACTGCCCAGCCCAGCAGTCACTTCTCAATCTCGGCCAAAGGTAAAGTCCCAATCTCTCTGTGGATGCAGGGCGGAGAAATGTTTCTCACTGTCTTCGTGGACCTGAGCGTGTGATGTGTGATATCATAAAATTTATTAACGAGATAATTACATTTTAAATTATTGATAAAGATTTTTGGAAATTGAAACAAGCAATTTTTTTTCCAAATCTTCATGCACATCTTAAAGCATGAAATTAATGGAATAAGAGGATTTAAATCGTCACTCTGCGCTCTGCTAACAAATTAAAGGTCTTTTTCTCCAGCCGAAAGTGTTTTTGGGCGATTTGGATTGGAGTTAAGTTTCCAACAAACCACGAGTAACCAATTAACCTGCCATTCATCCTATTTGAATGTCCAGTGATGCGGTTTGTTGATCTCGGAATAAGCCAAATTCACACCTGCCCCACGATCCATGCATGAGTTTGGCGATCGTGGGGCAGATGTGAATTTGGCTGATTTGCTCCGTGTGTAATTAATAGTTTAATGGAGTCCAACAGCTTAACCGTAATCAGTCAGGTACCATTTGTGAGGCCCCACACAGGTAGGTGTAGTAAGGTGTAGCCTAAGTGGTCTCAGGATTACCTTGATTTGATAGAACCGGTTTTAACTGAACTACTATTTCAGAAACTCAGTATTTTTACGTTGGTGTATATTCCAAAACGGGTTGCGCATTTGTTTCTTGGATAGTTTAAGGTGGAGAAAAAACCGCTTTCAGGCCCACGAGTTTTTCTTTCCATCTATATCTATGGCGACACTAAAAGAGAATGCAGTTTACCCAATTATGCGTCAAAAATGATTTCAAACTGGTCCATATGAATTTCATACGCAATTTTGGTTACACGAGTCTGTGCCAAATCACTCAATCACGTTCAATATTTATAGAGGTATGCCAACAATATTTGTTTTCCCAAACGGAAAAACATTCATCTCTCATTTTATAAGAGATTGCGAATAATGTGCAAGTCCATCGTTTGCTTTTAAACTGACTTAGATGTATGAATGATGTACGAGCTTAATTCAAACAAAACCACTCAAGCAATACAAACAACGCATTGGTCTGGTATGGTAGTAGGAATTTATTGAATACACCGTGTGTTCCAGAACTAGATTACAAATGTTATCAGAGCACGGTTGAATTCTGTTGAAGTATATCTCTATATTTTACTGCATCAAAACCATTGATAGCAATAATAATGTCATTACATGAGATGGTGCATGAATGCGTACTACTCTATAAAGAAAAAGGTAACTGAATGAGATGATGTCATGAACAATTTGTATGTTGGTTTCAGTTGATTTTGCTACAACGAAATACAAAATTATTATGCTATACAGTACAAATATGCGGACAGGGAAATTCTTACGAAGCACGGGAGCGGTGCTCCCAGGGTTTTTTTTCGTGACCAGGGATTAGGTATTGACCAGGGATTAGATATTTACCAGGGATTAGGTATTGACCAGGGATTAGGTATTGACCAGGGATTAGGTATTGACCAGGGATTAGGTATTGACCAGGGACCCGTTTTTTTGCTCATCAGGGATCAGGTGCCCATTTGGGGAGCAATGCTCCCGACAAAACAGGGTATTTTCGGCAGAGCCGTTTGTTTTTTTGCTTATCAGGGTTTTTTGAAGGAAAATCAGGAATTTTCGCCGAAATTTGAGCAAATTTCAGGGTTTTTTGGTCTCATCAGGGATTTGTTTGGGGTGATCAGGGATTTCGTTTTGGATCAGGGAAGGGTTTCACCAGGGATTTTTCAGGTTGACCAGGGATGGCAAACTTCGTGCTCCCGAGCCATTTGTAAGAATTTTCATGTCCGCAAATATGTAACTCTCATTCAATACGGCTCAAAATTGCAATGGAAACATTTGATGTTGCAGTACTTCTTCCCGCAGTGAATCTATCTTAAGAGTGGCAAAGCTGAAGAGCCATAGACAAGGCGGAACCCAGATTGTGTGAAAATAATAAAATCAGTATGCGAATCAATCAGATTAAAACCGGAGAAAGTTCTTTCATTTTCGATAGAATGAAAAATCTTTAAAACATAATTATCATGACTTATCGTTAACATTTGTTGTCTTGATTTTATTGAAAAGTAGGTTCAAACTAATGCAATCCGCAGCGGCTAATTGCCATGAGGCCACTGTCATCACCGCGACTCTTTATTCCGTTGCTTGGGGCAAGGGGAAGTCAAATTTAGTCAGAATCATTATGTTAGGGAGATTGGAGAACTGCACAGGAAAATGACAAATACCTCATTACCACATTATCAATTTTTTAATGAAACAGCAACACTGATCAGTAGTTATTTATTTTGAAAGGCGAACAGTGTCCTTGTATTAAGATCAACATTCATCGTTAGTGACTTCAGAGTTCATGCAACGCCTGAACTCGGAACTGATTCTGGCGAAGAAGCCATTTGTGTGTTGAGCTGATCAGCAAAGAAAAGCATTTGAAAAGTATATCTCATGTGAGGTCATTATTAAAACTTAATAGGCTCATTAGGATTTAAATTTATTCTTTACCTTTACTAGAGTATGCTGCAAACCAGAGTGTGGCTGCATGTTGAAGAGACATAAAATATCTTGAGAAATGTAGACCTGGTCTGAAAACGCTAGTAAAGGTTCCCATGACAACGAACACATTCATTCTTCAAAGAGGTTTCCTATATTCTCCAACGTACTACTTTGCTAGCATTGCAACCGAAACTTTTGTACAGTTTGGTATAGTGAAAAATTTGGCGTAGCAGCAATTTTCGGCCCACTATGAAGTATTGCTTGTTTTTTATTTGAACCCTGACGTTAGTGACCATGGAAAAAACATCCCGGATCGAAAAAACGTAGCGCCAGGGTGGAAAATCACATTGAGCTGGGCATTGATAATCCATTCGCCCACAATAAAGTGATATTTACGCACACGTAAGAAAATATCACGAGAAGACGTCGAAGCTATTTCAGCAATTACTTAAATCTTATTTCTTAATTCCATTAAGGTCTATTTTTGTCAATATTACTTTAAAATTATAATTCGTAGATTTCTCGAAAGTATTTTAAATTCCTGAAGGCATAATATAATTGACTGGAAATAGAAATCAGAGCCAATTCCGGTAAGAAGGGAAAGCAGTGTTCATACAAATTAGCGGACTTTGATAAGTGCACTCAGGTAAAAACCTTAAATTATAAGGAAATTTTGAATTTGGATACGATTTATAACGACTCGTTCTCGATTTTTGTAATTATCAAATTAAGTACTCATAGTAATCGCTTGTTTTGTCATGATAGTTTAACTAATAAGATATTTCAAAAGCAAAATAGTAGTGCCAAAATTATTTCCTTACCAGTTTTTACCAAAGCCAATTATATAAATCGTTTTAGCTAATGTACTCATGTAGTTTTCTAATTCCGATGTTCAGTGTGGTTAACTTGTTTACGTGCTTTGGACGGATGATTATGTAACATTCCGAATGAAATCTAAACGTCTTTATAACTAAACTTACAGAATTGACTTTACTATCACCTTCGTCTAAGACAAACGCGATTAAATAATGTATTGTATAATCACTTACACGCACACTTATATTTTATAAACAATATGTTAATATAAGTAAATTTAGATTGGGTGGAATGCGCGTATTTAAGATGGTTAAATAGGATTATATGGCATTTAAATACTGATTTTATATTTCATAATTAACAATATTTACATTGAAAATTTGCCTAGAAAATAAATGTTGTGTCAAAAGCAAAGAATTGAATAAACTTGTACACAATCTTAGCGTTTGTATTATTGTTCAAAGCTTTAAATAGGGCTCAGCAATGATCTATTGTGTCAATTAAAACATTTACAAATAAAAATCATCGCATTTCACAGTTTTTCTTCATACCTTTTAAAAACATGAGTTGAAACGTAACTACTATTAATCTTGATCTTCTTGTCATAGGATATTTTTGATACACTTACAAGAGGTAAGACAAAAAGTATGCACAGAAGATCTTATCTCTTGCTTTTATGTCAATTTGCTAGTTGTCGTGGGATATTTATGAGTTTCCATTCTTAGAGTAATTTTTTTACTTCGTAGAAAACGCAAGAGATTCATGCAAAGACTGATCGCAAGATGACTATTAATGAGTTGAAACTTTAAACACATGAGTTATCCTTTTTTGATTTAGGGTTTATATTTTGAAAAATATACTTCCTGCTTTAAAATAATTTGAGTAAGTATTGCCTTAATATCATATTCATTGTTGGACTTGCATAGAAAAATGGTTAAGATATTAGGCATAAATGTGTCTCTCATAAATAGATTTTCACGATGGGTTATTTCCACCGAAAAATGATGCTCAGGCGGAATTTAAACAAGAGATGGTATTTATCTCTGTTAAGTACGGAAAATTCCTTGCCAAAATATATTAACAATTGCAATGGAACTCCACTCGAATTCATTGAATATTAATCATGTGAATCTGCCTGCTTGACATAGGTCCATCCACGAGTCAAAAGTAGGGTGAAAAATGCAGTATGAAATTGGAGAAACGGGAAAGGATTCGGGAAAAAGGAAAATCAAAGCATAGGGCGCCTATAAGCATTGTTGAAAGACCCAGCGTCTGAAACAGTGTGCGAGTGGTTACGAACCTAAACCTAAAAAAGTTTCAATTTAATACCTAACGAGGTTATTTGTAGTAGCATTTTTGAATTGTAAATTTTTATTCATACATTTATGCCAACTAATAGTATTAATTTATTAAAACAGTACTCCAAAATGACTCCAGAAAGAAATTATATCAGAGAATGGTGGGAATGCACAATTAAACAAAAGTTTTTGGAAATTGTGCTCAATCTCTGATAAGTAATATTTATACAAATACTTGTTATTAATTTTGTAAATTATTAAATCCAATGCTCAATTTTATTGCCTTTTTTCTTGATACATACATTGAAGTTATAACCTACCGTTTTTGATTTTTGATCCCTCAATGAACAAAATGTCTATACCTGTGATATATTTAATCAAATGGATGTGGGGGACCGTGTGATGTGGTGTTCTCTCAAGCGTCTATCAATTGTATATTGCTCTGAAAAGGCTATTCGACAGGTTTAAAACCCTTAATTGCGCATGCATGTCGGTAGGTGTGGGAGCTTTTGCATGAGATTTTCGTGTTGGGGGCGCTGTGTCACATGGAACCCAAACATTCTTCAACCAATCTCGTAATATACTCAAGATTCTGTCATATATTATTGATATCACCTATAATTGCTAAACATTATGTACATTCTGTAAATGATTCCTACTGACTTACATTGTGCAACTTGTACCTATACGTACAAACCTACCTCTAATTCTACATTTTTTAAACAAATTATTATTTTAATATGGATTTGTCAACCTTCCTTTTTTGGCTGATCTGCAATAAAGACCAATGAATGAAATGAATGAAAAAGAAAAATTACATTACGAAAATACCTGTTTGTTACAGAAGCCAATTTTATTTTTTTTAAACTCATGAAATACTTAGTGCGTACCAATCCAGCCACATGTCTAACTGGCCAAAATACTAAACTGAATTTGCAATAATGCTTAATTCTCCGTGATATATATAATTTAAAAAATAATAATATTTAGAAACTTCATTTTAATTAAGCTTCAATACTTATAATTCACCATTGATTTAACACGTTATAATAATAAAAATGCGCTTCATAACATTCAAACTGTACTGTTTTTTGGAATAACACTTACGAATATGTTCAAATTATATTTTACTGATATATGATAGTACAAATTTACAGCAAAAACGTATACTAAATTCCAAGTACTTCCAATTTTCCTCACATTTACAGGTTTGTTACAATAACAGCACTAAACATGCCCAAAGAAAAAGATATTTATCTTAAAACTCTTTCTACCCTCAAAATCAAAGTGATGATTGAATGAAAACGATGATATTTTTTCCTCTGTATATCCCAAGCCCTACCACTTATTGTTGACATATTACTCAAATGGGTTTTTAACCAACTTATAGACAATTGTTTTTTAACTTGATAGATAACTTGACGAAACCGACCAATGTTTTTATTGTAATTGCATAGATATTAAAATGCTTCACTTCTCATAAGTGATAATTTTCCACTTAAATAACTTTATCCTCCTTTCTCTTTTCAACTTTTACTCAATATTATTTTGACAAATTAGCAGGACGAAGACAAGTATACTCGTTTGATTTTTAATCAGGATCCATTGCCGGTTGATTATCAAAAGTTCCCCACCAACAAAATAATTTTCACATTAACTACAATAAATTAAGCACATTCATGAAAAAATTGAACATTCTAATTTTTTCATTGTTTATTATCATTGAATCTTCTTACCAGGTCAAGTTTTCATGGTGTCTTTTAAGGATATTAGATAAGATTTCCTACCTTTTTTCCCGAATGTAGAATGTACATCTTTGGATTGACACTTAATTACCTAACCAGTTAGTTATTTTAAACACTATTGACGGAGGATAATAAGCATTTCGTAAATGCACAAAAGACTAATTACTTCCTGTACATTGTTAAGTGATTGTTCAATAACGACTTGTAGCAGCGAATTCTTCATATAACCTAGTGACAAACAATCTATTTTATAACAGATTTTTCTACTAAATTTACATTACAAGCATATACATACCGGACTACAATAAAAACCATCATCCAATTTTCGTACAATGTTTTACATGCATAATTACGGATACACAAGTTTTCATTCAATCGAAAATTAATTGTAACTTATTTTAGAATTCTTTTCGAAACTGAATAGCGATTCATTGAAATTCTGCGGGTAGCTCTCGTCTTTCCCATTAGCGTGTTTTTGAAGATTCACACGCTCTGCAGATAATTACTAGTTAATTGGGATGAAGATTAAAAATTTACAATGAACACAGGACCATTCTAATTAAAATAAAAGCAGTCAACATGATTATAACTATTTTGATTGGAAAGTTTAACGATACATTCACAAAAGTATCGCTCAAAATTAACTGATGATCTGAATAAATTCTCTGACCTTTGCCAACTTTTTAGGGTGAGTGGGACGATCGCTTCATCCTTCTCCGTAGCAAATTTCCACAGCGCTATTTGCTTCCTGTTGGAAGGAAAATGAATCATTAAAAAAATTAGACTTCCAACTAATTGGATGTGTCTGGAATTGCAGGTTGAAATTAGATTGGAGGCATACATGATGATATTCTCACATTCATTGCCATTGGACTCCTTAAATTCCGGCAAATCACTGAGAGGTCAAAATAAGGGGGACTGGAGGTGTTTGGTTCGTTTAGGAGGCAGGAAACCTCGAACAAAATGGTCACACGTTCTCCGTCGGGTGCCAGCGCTCAAAGGGTGGGGTGGAGGGAAGTTCTCCGCTTTAAAAATCATTGCTTGGGGGCTGCAAAATCGACATGCATAAATCTGCACTCTAATAGTATTAAAAACGGGTCATCGTTTTATTTACAAGTCAAATAGCCAAATAAATTATTATAATTTTCTTTATTGTCAGACATGGCTCCCACAAACCACTGGTATTAAAATTGAACTAATTACACGGAGGGCATGTCTGTTGGAGGGTGA
>JAQIXX010007141.1:0-11242 GCA_034700605.1 Willowsia nigromaculata | reverse complement strand
GGGGATTCCAAAGGCTTCAAAGTAAGGAGTCAGGTCGCTGGGAAAAATTCATGATTCTTCACCGTCAAATGGACTTAATCTACTCTATGGCTAACAATTTGTCTGGGAAACTGTTGGTGCTTTGTCATGCAGCCGTACTAAATGCTTTGCTTGCAGCATCTTATTTCCTAATAAAACACGGAGATGAAGTTGACCTTGAACTGCTTGCATTCGTTATCATGTACACAACCGTGATTTGGGGACTATGGTGTGGAATTTTGGAAATTTGTGGGAGGCTCAATGTTATGAGTGAAAGTGCTCTTGACTCATGGAAAGATGCAAATTGGGGATCCATTCGATGGAAGAAAATAATGAAAAAGTTTGGAAAATCCTGCAAACCTTTAAAGGTTCATTTGGGTACGGTATTTGAGGTTGAAAAGACAACAATCCTGGCATTTCAGGATACCCTTTTCACAGGAATATTTGAAGCATTACTTGTTACCGAGTAGAGTCAATATTTTATTATTTATCCAATATTATATCATAAGACATGAATGTTAAAACAAATAATCATAATATTCACATGTACAAATACTGTATCTTTTAAAATATACCGCTTAGTATAATTTTTTGAATATAATTAGTTTAAGATTAAGATATATGGTTAGGCTAAATATGTTTACAATAAAATGTTAAAGCATGTAAATATGCTATCATAATGTAAACAAATAAACGTAATAAAACGACTGATAATGAAATATTTGAAAGCACCAAGACAACTCTTTATTATTGACCAATAAAACTTCGTATATAAAATTGTGTGCATATTCTAGCTATTTTTCTACCAAATGCAGTACTACTCATAAGTATCATAGTTCCTTGAAGTATCAGTACGGCCAGTTTATCTCTCCACGATAAAAGTTGCCAAGTTTTTTCTGCTGTAAAACTTACACTTTTATCACCTTCGTCTAATTTCATTATTGCATTGACAGTCAAATAAAGAAGCGCCTTATGCGTAACGAATGAAAGCAATTTTGTCTCTTCAGCCAAGCCTTGAACGCCTAATTGCTGTAGAAGAATGATGGTAGGATCCAAATTCCTTAAACTTTCCAACCAAACCTCCTTTATCATAAGATCAATTATATTACTATCCGCCTCAATATAAATATTGAACTCATCACGAACTCCTAGTAATCTTGTAAAAACTGCCCAAACGTGAATTATTCCTTTCAGCTTTTCATCCTGCCTGTCACTCAATCCGAAAAGTTTTGGATGAAGCCAAATTATCCCAAAAAATACAACAGTAACAGCCACCATATCCATTTGATTGATGGGTACATCCACCTTCCAGTTCAAATAATCATTTATCTTTCCATTTACGGAATTGTTATCTCTCTTTTCGTCCATATTTCTCAAGTCTTCTTTAACCGCAAATATTAAAGATTCTGTTTTTGATGAACTTTGTATATTCCATAACTCTGGAAGGATCACTCCTCTGCCAATCCGCAGTTTTCTAGTTGCACTCAGGCTGTGTATCTTACTAATTTTGTAGAAAGCTTTATGTGCCGTTTCTCTGTTCTTAAGGGTTTCCTGAAAAAACATATACACTCCTTTAAACTTCCTTAGCCACTTTTTGAAATAAGAGTTTGGGGGAAGAGGTTTTTCTGTCCTAAGAAATACTGCAGACAGTGGCTTAACAGACACCAGCGCAATCAAAATTCCAATCGCACTGCCCACATAGTACGCTGCCATGTACTCGTTATAAAACGCAAGACCCTTATTTAACAAATCTATTTTTATCCAACTTATATTCTCAAAATTTGCAGGTTCTGCATCGTAACCTGGAAGGAGTAACCCAATGTCTTTGAGTTTCTCATATTTTGGCAAATTGGCTGCACCCTTCTCTTTCTCAATATTCCCCATTGTTTTAACAATAAAGTATTTGGTTATGACAGTGTGCTACGATGTGCATCTTCTCTTAGTGTAGTTTTGATTCATGAAACGTTATTGCTTGGATTTATTCATAGATTTCCTCATACTTTGCTCAATGTTACACACGAATAGGTGTTTGTGCTCTTTGATCAAAATATAAAGGAATTTTAAATGTAATTGCAATAAGCTGTGGTTTTTGCAAATGATGGTGAGAAGCGGCCCATTATGTCCTTCCACAGGCACATAAACTCATAAAACAATAGTACTTAAAATCCATTGTTCATGCAAAACCACATTATTTAAACGCCGATTATGCATAATGGTTTTTAATAGTGTACGAAATTTTTGAGTGTTATTGTGCCTTAGTTTTAACAGCTTCGTTTCCCAAACCGCAGGATAATTATTTCCAGTAATATGGGTAAATAGCTGGGAAGCTCGTAATCAAAAGTAATCGTTTTTAAATGAACAGCATGTGGTCTCACTTCAAAACCAACGAACTGTGTGATTTTATAAATCAAATTGTTATAACCAGATAAAAATTATTGATAAATAATAACAAAAAATGGTACACATCAAATATATGACCAAACAGGCTTCCTCACTCTTAACAGCTTATGCATAATTTATTTCAAAATTACGTCATGAATTGGTTTATTTACAAAGAGATGCGTAATTGTTATTGCAGCATGGTATCGATAAAGACAAACCTAATCCGAATGCTCATTAAAAGTAGTTGAAATGTGGGTCTATTTTCTATTCGGAAAATATCTTTTAAAATAAATCTTTTATTTCTGGTCGATTTGTAATTGTGTCAAATAAATTTGTCCGTATTTACAACCTTTTATATTTTTATCATGATCAAGCCAATAACATACAGAAGTGAGCATTTTGAGATTTTGAGCATAGCTTTAACGATACTATTCACGAATCATACTTTCTAATTGACTCCACTTTTGTGTGCGTAAGTTATCCAAGAAGGATAACTGTCGTTGTTCCCGTTCCTTTTCAAATTTACTTGATGTTTTTCTATAGACAGGAACTCCTGCAAAAACCAATTGCCGTTGATAACGAAAAGTTGCTAGAAGTAAATCCCAATAACCAAATTCGGGCCAAGTGGAGGGAATAAATTCCAGGTACGCTGTGCTGGCTTGCCAGAGGAGAAAATCTGAGAGCCTGGCATCCCCTCCTGTTCTGATTAGAATGTCAACAGAGTGATGTTTTTCATGAAGTGTTAATGAATTCAGAAATAATTCTTCAGTGACGTCTTTCAATAGAAGGGATTCATCTTGCAAGCCATTCACTAGACATGATATGCCACTGCATATTTGTCGATGTGCTGAGTAAGCAAATGCCAAGTGCAATGTTAAAGTTTTGTTGTCTTTAGAAATTTTACAGGTTTTCACAAATAGGGTTTTAATTCTATGACTTGGAATCTTTTCCCAGTTTCCAACTACATTCCAACGTATCCCACGTTCCCGGAGCTCATCACTGTCCCAGATCAGAGCTTTTTTTAAATTGGAATTTTTATCAAAAATTTTAATACTAAATGTTAGGTACCTTCCGGCCAAAATCGTTTCCATTCTGTGTATAGTGATATCCATTATTCCTTTCAATTCTGCAGGGGAGCGGTTTAGATTGTCAACACTTAATGAGTACATTGTGCATTCCTCAATGCCCAAATCCAGAAACATATTGGTTACCTCCAACAATTTACGCTCACTACAGTTAGACCAAACGATAATTATTCTTATATTTTAATGCAAAAACCAAGTAAAACGGAGATTTATGCAGAAACTCACCCCATTTTATGACCCTCTGTAGCACTTACGAGCTTATTCATCTTGGCATAGCGCCGGTTTCTAGATAATGAAAATAAGCTTAGTTTATTATTACTTTATGAATATTTTTTAATGGTTTTGACACAAGTTCTGATGACAATAATTACCCGTCCATTATAATACCAATATGTTTTGGCATTGGTCCTTGCTGAATAATGTTTGTACAAATTTTCTGTAAAAACGTTTGACCATAATCCAAAAGAATACAGGAAGATGATACTTTTGGCATTTCAGAGAATTAAAAAGCTCTTGTTTCAAAGCAAAATTCAATGTTGTCAGTGAGAACAAGAAGAAATGAAATAGTTAAACAGCACAGAAAAACCTATATATGAGGCAAAGTTTTACCACAAGATTTTTATGTGCTCAATTTGAACAGTATAAGTAAATTTAGCACTTGAGGATGTTATTATTGAGATTTGTGGTTAAAGTCTAATTATAATCGGTGAAGGAAGGAAAGTTAAAGGAAATGCTAAAAAATGATTTTTAAATATGGGACATGCGTTTTTAGAGATTAAGCGTGTTTAGGCTTCATGGCAAAATTTTCATGAACAATATTCGTAATATTATTGTTTTTCTTACTTTCGGTTAGGGTATATTTTATATGTGCGTATGGCACAATGTGGTGGTTTTGGGCAACGTTCTAGCAATCATAGGTCATTTACACTTGTGGCCAATGCGCAATGTTTTTAAGGTAATTTGTAGCGCAATAAAGTTTGAGTTTACTAGCTTCAAGGTCATTAGATTACCCGAAAATTACAGAAAGCTTATTCGAAGTAATTTTCTGCTTTAAAGAATCCTGCGCCAAGTACACCTCAACACAACTATCGATTATAGAGAGATTCCGGTCATAATAATACCTAAAATGTTAAATGCTGATTCTTTTTGTGTAGCATGGCCACCACGAGAGTATAATATTTATAATATTTCAATTTATTGCGCATCCAAGCAAAGCCACAAAATAACACAAAGATTATAAATTGTGCGCATTTTCTGTTTTGAATAAATCTTACGAGGAAACTTCCTCCTTTGGAGGAAATAAGGTAAAAACCTGATAGCTTTATTAAAATATGAAGATGATGCAAGAAACTTTGTCCTTTGACTGTTAGATTTTACACATCCCATTACCCAATATGCCTTTGTGATTTGAACAAAATTGATACACAAAGTGCGTCATAAGTTAATATCTACTTTTTGCCGATATGTGAGTGCCATTCTTTGAAGATGAGTTGAATAGTACGCTTTAATTTTATAGTTTCAAATTGTATTATTTAGCTATGATGAAACATTTTAAAATCCGGAGTAGTATTCGTGGCATACCTTTAAACATTAGTAAACATTACTTTCAATATATGCTATGCATATTATGGATCAAAATATTTATGTAAACTACACTCTTCTTTTTGTACTAAACTTATCAGCAGCGGAATTTTGAAATATACAGAAGATAAATTTGTGTAGGAGGAAAAATGCTCCATGATGAATACAGGGTTCTTGATGAGCTGGAATGAAACCAGCTTTTTGCACCATCACAAATACAGTGAATACTGTGCTTATTAATTATGGTTAATAAGTAAAACTATTTTTTGACTGATTGAGTTAAAAAACTTCCAAATGATTTCCTAAATATTCATAAATATTTATAGCTGAAACATTCTAAAACTGGTACGCGGAAATCTAATTAAAAATTATTTGATATATGCATGTCCATCTTACAAAAGACTGGAGCAATGGGACTTGCAAAAATAAGGAAATAGCAAAACGAAATTTTTGTTAAGATAAATATGCTTATGTCGGATCATTTAGCATTATCAGACCATCAGGTAATGCACACCTATAAGTAAGAATAATTTATGCTAGTACGCATATCTCACGCTTGCGGTTTCTGATATATATAATTATGAATTCCTCCAACAGCATAACATGAATGAATCACTACACGTGCAGTTTAATATGAATATTATGAAATATCAGTACGATTTTTTTGTGTTGATAATTTCAGACTCATTAGAAATGAACTGCAGCTAAAATGAATATTATTTTAATAGTGATTGTGTTTAGTCTATTTATATGTATTGGGTATTTTAAAAATTAGGTATCTTTCAAACTCTTACGGCTGTTTACGTATGAAATTTGAAACCATTTCCCTTTTAAAGTCGTCCATTTAAAGCCTCTTCTTTACTCATGAGCACTCAACCTATGTACTTTTCCTCTCAAATTTAAATTAAATAAATTTCTCCAAGTTGCAAATGGGAAAAAAGACAGACAACATTTTTTAACACTAAAAAGTTGTATGTATACAACGTTATGGGATGTGAAGAAAAAACATTCCCACAAATGTAAAGTTCAAGTCCATAAAAATTGACTGGGTAGATCTCTATTTGGCAGTTAGGTTAACTAGCAAATAAATACATGCTTTTCTGTTATGTATCAGTTGGTAAATAACTAGAAAATTACAGGTATGCAAAGAAAAAGTATATGACGTAGTTGGAACCAGGGTTTTAATTTAAATACGTATACCATAAAATAGCTGACATAGCTGTGAAACATTTAGTAAGTGCCTTTCAAACATTTCCGTTTTATGATTTTGAGTGTATTATTACATCCTCATGCCATTGCCAGGAGCTGTCATTCGGATTTTAAAGTACATATGAAATTATAACTTACCAATCTATAAGCTATGATTTTGCTGGTTTTAGTTATAGCAAAAACATTTTTTGGCTATGTCATTACAAAAATTCTCAATAACTCTAATCAGTAACGGATTTGAAATGTTTACTCAATGAAATATGGGAGCTGCCTTTAACCATTACGTTTTTCATATTATAGACCTTATATTACATAAAAAATTAACAAGCCATTTTGACCTTGACTAAACTTCAATTAAAAAAAAATTCGGCTCATTTAATTCTCAAATTATATTTCATTGTTAAAGATTGTATATAATTAAAGCCAAATTCAAAAGTGAGCAGAATATATGGCATCTTGTATCTTTGATGGGTTTCTGTAGACACTAGGGTATTATAAATGACATTTTACGTTTCTTAGCTTTCAGTAATTTTGAAAGCTTCTAATATTTATAACACAGACATCTTTCCCCTACATTATTACCTAGTTCCATGAAAAGAAGTTTTTAGCAACGAAAGTTATTTTTGTGTGCAGTGTGCAGTAAACTCTTGTCATGTAATTTTACAATCACTAGTTTTATTTATGGAACTCTAATATGATGAAATTGGGTTTTTTAAATTCATATGTTAATCCAATAGCCAAATTTTATTAAACGTGTATGTTGTTGCTAGTATATTTAATAAATCCATGTTTAATTACTTGTAATATTTGATACGGTGCTTAATGTTTATAAAAAATTTAAATTGTTTTGATTACTAGCGAAAATAGAAGTGAAATGAAGAAATTTTTGTTTCCGTGTTGGCATACACAGCCTCTTATCGCTTAAATACAGCTTGACCTTTTGAGTCAACAGTGACCATGAAGAAAACTCAGATACGTGAATCATAACATTTAAATATAGAAGTTTCCCATGAATCTACCTAAATTAGTTCAGCGCAAATAGACTTGCAACCTTAAAAAGCATCTAACCATTATATACGTCATTCATTTTTGCAAAAATAGTTTTCAAGGACATCATGATTTGTACCGCGTATTTATCTTTGGATTGTTTAGTTGATTCTTAAGCTGGAAAATAAAACGACCAAAATTTACTATGCAAATTTAAGGTCGTTATACGTAAAACGCAGGCGTCATAGCGATGGAAGAAAATCGCGCATTTAAAGTCCAATTATTTCTCATGTGGTTGAGTAGATAATACACAGCCATATTATAACTAAAATTTGCTGCCGATGTCGGCTCATCTCATTTACTTACCGTTTTTTAAACTTATTATAGTCACACAAAATTTTTTAGGTTATGATTCAAGCAAAATGCTTTATTTTTTACTTGAGCCATGCACAAGTATATATTTTTTATGTTGCTGGCATTCCTTCAGCCTTCAGAAATAATATTTTAAGGGTATCATTTGACAAGTCATCATGTTAATACAACTCAGGCTTATTATGTCATTAAAGTTTAAGTTTTTTGCTCATAAGATCTTTCCTAAAGGTAATAGCTTTTAAAAAGATTCAGTAATAACGTAGCCCGTTTTTTAATCATAATTAAGTAATGTTAGTCGGTAAAATCAAGCAGATTCAATTCGAGATCCTATAAAATTACAGATATTTCACAAACGTTGTGACAAACAAATATTTTTTCAAATGAAGACCTCCAATATCTGAAAACGACTTACAACTTAATCATTTTTATTCAAATGTAAGTAGGATTGTAAAAAAAAGAAATCTTAAGAATTAGCATTTGAAGTGGTTCGTAAAAATTTAAGAAAGGAAAATTCTTGAAAAGTATTAAATATCCAAAATTGCAATGCTTGTAATCGATTACAACTAAGATTTCTTTGACTATGTACATAATTATAATAACGTTAAGGCAGAACTACATGGTAATGGAAGACAAATTTGCCATTGCTAGGTAAAAGTACAGTATCCCATGATTTAAGAAGTTAATGTTTTTAACCACTATTTTATTAACTTAAATTAGCAGTTTTCATTGTACTGTTTTTATGTAGGGTTAGCAAAGGGTCAAATCTCGTATTCTTACTCTGTGCTTCGTAAAAGCATTCCAATGCAAGTTAAAAGTACACAGTGAATCTTTCCTATGGATTGCGGTACTTCATTCAGTTGAGTGTCTCTAACATGGGCCGTATTGCCCAGAATGGAACATTTGACCCCAATTAAGTTAGTTTATTAGTTACTGATTAATCCCGAAGTTAAGGATTTTTCGAATGCATTCTCTTAGGACACTTAAAATTGATTAATGAATTTCAATTGCATGTTTCAATTGCAAAAATTAAGATTTCTGAGAACATTTAACTGTAGGTATAATCTCCAACTCAAATACTTTCAATTGACGCATTATTTTTCAATATAGCTTTAGAGGTTCAAAAGTTACATCCAAATTTCGGAAGCAGATTTTTTTGAGGTTTACATGGGAAATTGTGAAACGGATAATTGTACTTTACGTAGTAACGGCGAAAGCTTCCATTACCGACAAATAAGGTTGCAGATTTGTAATCCTACGTTAAGAAAAAATAATACTATGCAATAAATTGGGGCATAATATGACTTTAAACATTTTTTTCGTTATTGCATACTTCCTATCATAACCCAATAAAATATATTTTTTGCTCAAAAATCTAAAAAATATGACAAAACTACCCTAAAAAACGTACGCAAATAAATCCATTGAAAGATTCCAACATTCCAAACCAACTAACCCGACGAAATAAATCTATTACACCACGAGCCATCTACCGGAACAAAACTTCCCAAAACTCAACCATCCATAAAAAATAATATGCAATTTACGACACATGAATTATGACAATCAATCATTACACAATCATGACATAAACCTCGACTAAAAATGCAAAATTAACAAAGATAAACCACCCAAAAAACATTTTCCAAAGCACAATATCACGTTCATAAATTTTTATTAATTTTTCCAAACCTATTTTTTTATCATTTTTTTTCCATCAAGCAAAAACGTATCCGTTCCAAAAAAAGAAACAAATCCTCTCTCTCTCTGATAACCACTTATCAAAAAAAATATCACGAATTTAAATCCCTCACTCCCGCTTCGACCAGGTTACGATTTAGTGGAAGGATCGTGTTAAACCACCCCCCACAAAAACGTTTACAAAAAAAATTAACCAACTCGAAAGCGCTTCTCCCACCAAAAAAAAATGATAAACCCCAAACAACACGACTCGAAAAAAAATACTCCTAAAGAAAGAAAAAAACCATTTTTTTGAAATAGAATAAAAAAAACAGGAAATTGTAAATATTCATGTTATATGCACCACGAAAAAAAATAATTATTTTAGCAGTTGTGATTCTCCGGAAAAAACACGGAATCGAGAATATAATAGCCCGTAGCAAAAAGAAACATTTTGGTTTTTTAGGATGTTGATGTGGTGTTGCTTCCCCCCGGCGTTTGTTTTTTTTACATATCCTCCTCAAGCGTATGTTTAACCTTGGAGAAGTCAAAGTCCTCGCCGGTGCCCCTCTTGAAGATGTCGAGCACGTCGAGACAGGTCGTCTCGAAGTGGGTTGTCGCGTCGTATGTGCTCGAGATGAAGATTTGGGAGGAGGTGCCGCTGTCTGTGGGCTCGAAGTAGTCGCTTACCGTCACGAATCTGGAGATTTGGAGAGTTTTGTGAGTTGGTATGGTAATGGATTGAATTGATTGGTAAGATGTTAATTAATTGATATGAACTCACTTCTGACGGATATTCCCGAGAAGAGCCAATCCAGGTCGTATTTCCTCCTCTGGAGTGCTAGTCTCCACGGTAGTGCTCACCATGGCGACAAACCAGCCTTTCGCCGCCACCTGGTGAGTGTAGCTCACCAACGAGACGTAGATATCTGTACAACACGATTTGATCATTAACAACACATAATTAACTTGAACACATTAATCCTAAAAACATCAGCGTAGCCAAACAAACTCACCACTCTTCCTCCCAACTTGCTTCTGTGGAATGATAATCTGAGTGCTGAGTGCATCTTTCGTGGATGGGATCGGATGATCCAGTAGACAAATTGCTCTAATAACCTGGAACACGAAAAAACGATTAAAACAGAAAATTCACACAATCTCGATTACAAATTCCTAATCACTCACCTGTCCACTCTTCTTAACCCTGTCAGGAACATAGCTAGGATCGCAGTACACCTGTTTGCACTTGGCAATTTCAGACCCCGACTTCACCCCGACCACCTTTCCGCTATCATCGAGGACGATCTCGTCGACGGGCTTGTCCAGCATGTAAGTCCCTCCGTAGATGGCGCTCAGCCTGTTTAAACAATCTCAATTAACTAAACCCCAAAGACAATGAACACAGCAAAGTAAGAAAACCTGCAACTCACCTCGCAAACCCCTGAGGAAGTTCCCCAAGCCCATACATCGGGTACAGATAAGGGCTCTTCCCATACCGCGCCAAACTCTCCGAGTACAACTTGATTCTCCGCATAGACTCCGTCGCAGGCTCCTTCAGATACTCATCGTCCCTGTGCAACGCCAAAGCGTGCCCAGTAAAGTCCCTAGTGTTATCATCCAGACCAAACTTCTCGTACAGCTGAGCAGTGGTCATGGTCCTGGCGTCAAAGTCCTTCCAGGTCTTTGGGTCGTCGAAATTGTACTCCTGGACGAACACCAGGAAGTTCTTGAACCTCCGCTTCTCGAACAGGCCCATCAAGTCTGGGACAAAACATATAAAATTAATTGCGTATTCATAAATCACAAAACCATAAAAAATAAGAGTTAAATCCATAACTAACCACTCGCCAAAGCCTCCTTCTCATCCGCCGGAACCTTACTGATCTTCCCCCCTTTATAAACATAACTCCCCTCAACACTCTTGAACT